>JAJMIV010000035.1:0-47637 GCA_030563445.1 Metschnikowia gruessii
ATATAGATTTTTAGGGCACTAGTGGCATCCTGTAATACGATTTGTTTCTTTAAAAAAAAAAAAGACTCCATGTGACAATTTTTGATCTGCTGTATTCAATTGTGTCCATCAGAATCTTAGAATGAATCGGTTCCGGGCTCTGGAACAATTACTCTTAATTTCAGAATCACCAACACTTTCATCACACCTGGTAATAGACTATATCGTTTGTCCGTAACTATGTACTTCATCTGGGAAAATCTCAAGAACCATCAATTGTTGGCCACTGGTCAGGATCTGCTCCCCCTGGGTTTCCGCGGGAATTGAAAAGGTATAATATAGTATATACGTTTTTTTTGACCATATTATATCAATCCTATCTTCATGTTATTTTAAATACATTTAATATATATGCGCGAATAAATAAACAGACACCACCCGCGCGACATTTTGCACCCAATATTCCTCCCATTTGGAGCCAACACAAACTTTATCACCAGCAACTAAAGGTGACAAAACCAAACAAAACGGTATAAAGGAAGTACTAGCCGCCGACCAATTCAAAAAAGACTACCACAAAAGTATCACAGATTTATCGCAAAAGTTTTTCCAAACTACCACCACAAGGTATTTCCAAAACGTCAATTATTACTGAAGTGCTAATCAGTCCTAATAAATATTACCATATCACCACTATCACCCATTACAAACCCATGTTGACTCACGAACGCACCATCAACATCGGGATCGAAACAGCAGCAAATGCTCTTCGTAAGTTTCTCAACAGCGGCGACTCTCCTTCTGATTGTACCGCGATTTTATCCACCATCAACTCTGAACTACAATCAATCTCTCTGTCGCAAGCAGTTCAAGGAATCGTGCAAAGTTTTTTGGAGTCGGACCTTCTTAGCTCGGCGTGTGAAGTGTGGCACCACGAAAGAATACCCGCCGGGCTCGAGCTTGAGATTCTGGGCCTTTTCCACTTGGTCACGCAGTCGATTTTCGAGGGGTGTGGTGACCTCTCTTCAGGGCTCCAGTTTCGAGATAGCCACACCAACAAGCTCATTTGTTTCTTCTACCACAAGCTCTATAAAGCAGCACTAGACGCCCGCGTGCCACGGTTGGCCAGCGAGATCAACATCGCCATTTCCGAGAAGCTTGTGGGTGCGTTAGCCGCCAACCCCAACTTCGTGATGTCGTTTTTCGACCACCACAGCACTTTTCTTCCCTACACCTTCTTTATCCAGCACATCCCGGTGTTTTTCGAGCAGGTGGCCCGGTGCTTGACCGCGTGTAAGGATGACCGGTGTTTACAAACGCATATTCGCGATAACTTGGCGGTTCTCGTCAAGAAGGTCACATGGGGAGAGATGGCTAGTTTGTGGGACCAAGAAAACGCATGGAAACTCCTTTTTTTCTGTGAGGTGCTCCAGGGAAACCCCATTAGCGAGCTGTCACTTTTGATCTTCGACCTGTTTCTCCATTCTATCGATTCCTGGAAGGTCTTGTTTGAGGTGTGTCTCTACTTCTTGAACATGGTACCACACAACCCGCTGATCGACCTGATCATTGCCGAAGCCGCCGACACACGCATGGTATTCGTGATGAAGAACGCCATGAAAGAGCCGCTCACTGAACAGGAAGAACTCGTGGTGTGGGACTTCATTTGTAAGGTTTTGGAGTGCAACAGTTTCGACTTGATCTTGGGCCTTTTCTACGACGCGTCTCTGGGCCACGACAAGGCCCACCATGACCATGTGCTTCGCATCTTCCGCACAAACGCCTATAAGTTGATGTCGTCGGATACCTGGTTCACAGAAACCTTTACCAACTGTTTCCCCGACTTTTGTAAGATGGTACTTTCCACTCAACACTGCAATGTGGAATGGAGCCTGCGGAAATCGCTCTCGTGCTTCTTTATCGCGGGAATCACCAACTTCCTCTCCAACTCCTTGATCACCAACCGTTTCATCTACTCCGTGACCATCCACCTCTTGACTTTCGACTGCTCCGAGGTCAGCCCACCGCCATTGATGATCATCGACCTGCTTGGCGAGCTCTTGGAGAGTGTGGACGTGGAAAAGTTCAAGGCGGCTAAGAAAAGCGTGGCAGAAACTGACGGTGAGAACCAGACCTTGCGCACAAACCTTCGTGTCCCTTTTACAGAAGACCCTGACCCGGAACGGCCGATATCGGAGAATGAGAAGCTGGGCTTTAGGAGTGAAGGCATGCGCCAGAACTTCTTCTTGCTCGAGGCAATAGTGGCAACGGTTTATGCAGCATTTAAGGCCAAGGATGCCGCCAGGGGGAGACTCAATGCGGCGGCTAGGTCCAAACACTCAGTAACTCCCCCTGAGCCGCCAGTTCAGGGGCCACAAGATGATAACATGACCGAGGATGAGGAATCTTCGGAGAATGAAGTCCATGATGCTTTGATGTGATGGGTACCATGCTGGGTATCAGGATGGTGGCCATATGAATATTCATAGTACTGTCCAGATGAATATCTGTACTACCACCCAGAATAGGTCCTCCAAAATAACCCAGATTATTACCAACAGTACCACCCAGAATACCACTCACAATACCACTCAGATGACTACCCAGCATAATACCAACCACTCATTCGCCATCCTTTTCAATCCACTTCCTTAATGTGACTACCATAACAACATTCCCGGAAACAAATGAAAACTTTAGGGGGCTTTCCACATACAACTTTGAGTCCCATGCACAATTTAGCAGGAAATGTGTTGTGTGAAAAGATGTTTTGCCGAAGGGGATTTCCCGCAAAATTCTTTCACCCATGCACAGGGAGTTGGAAGCCATTCTCTGTCTATTTTGAACCATGATCCACGGCAGTTTTCCGTTTGAAGACCAAAAGAATTGGTGGATATGGACTTCAGTATGGCTCTGTTTTCTGGTCCGAAGCTGCACCTTCATTTTTGGGGAGAATGTATGAGTTCATGTCGTTATCGCAGGCCCTGATTGGTGGTTTTACATGTGCAAGCCTGTACTATTGGCAATGAGATTCACCATATCGAAATCTACCTTTTCGAGGTCCACCGTTTCGAGACTGTGCCTGATGAATAAGCCCTGACCAACTCGCAAATTTACAGGGTTGCAAATTCGGCAATTGGCAGTCACTAAGGTCCAGAAATGTACAAATCAGTATAACACCTCTTGGGTTCTGGCTTCACATTTTATTGCTCCTGCCTCTCTCTTGGGATTTGTGCAATTGAATACACTGCTGCTTGTGGTGTGAATCTTGATGACACGTCTGATTCTACTTTCTACAATACCACAGGTATCCACCGGAAGATTACCAGAAACTCAAAAGCAGAAGCCTAGGAAGGCGTCAAAGGGCATATATGAAAACATGGAAGATTGATACTGTTATGAAATCTTGCGTTGGATCACATCGAATTTCGTCCAGAACTAGGATTTGGAGCTTATTCTGTGCTGACCACTTTATACAGCCGAACCACCTTTCCAACCGTTCCTTTGCTTACCCCGTTCTATACTACCTACAAAAGAAGGTGCTACAAAATCTCCAAGTCCAGAAATGTCGTTTATTAATCTAGTGCCGAAGTTTTCAATGATATGCTTGTGAGCCCGTTTAGGCCTTGTAAGATCTCGTGCCGAAGTCGGATCTGAAGATAGCATCGCCTTCAGAGTAACCTCTGCCCAAACCAAAGCCAACACCAACCCACACAGGGAAAGCTCTTCTCTTGAAGAACAAAACAGAAGCCAAAACACCTCCGCCAAAACCCAAAGCGGTCTTGATCATAGTGTTGGACAAAACAACATCCCACTGTTTGTTAGTATATTTGATTTACATGATGGAATATTGGAATATCGCGGAACAGTCTTTTTGGGAATATGTGAGAAGGTTCTCATACCATAAAGGAACTGTTTGGATCTGTCAAAAGCTGCTCACTATGATGAAAGTTTATGCTGATTATGGTCATTATCATTATCATTGTACCATTATCAGTGTGCCCATAATCATTATAATATGATACACCCATTTGAGGCATTCCATACAGAAACAGCAATCTGACCATCTAATGCAGCCATGCTGGACTTCAACTCAGGAATACTCGGTGTGGATCAACCAAAAAAAAAACATACCTTGTCGTTCAACAAGTTTTGTGACGTGGATGTAGCAACTTGTTTCTGATCAGCCATTATGTTACTAGACGATTGTTAGTGGAAAAGTTCGACGAAAAACGGCCCAGGCTTCTGGACCATCAAAAAGTCGCTGCGGACCGGGGAAAAAAGAGGAAATATTCTGGGGAAATGCTAGAGCCACATCTAACGGGTTATTTCCGCATATCGCCTCTCGTGTATCAACATACAATTGGATGAACCTTTGGATCGTTATTATAGGCTGGCCTTGATGTTTTTCGAATGTCGAGTTCGCAGTTGGTTGGTTGAGTTATATGCCGGACAGGCTGGGTCCACCAACGGCCGTGACAGGGGGAGCGAATATGGACCGGGTTGGGGTTTTCTGAAGGGATGTTTTGGGGGAAATAAGGGCAGAGTTATTTTCTTTCCTGTGTCAAAAATTCATCAATTTTGACGGGGAAATGGTGGTTTTTGATGGGGCTGTATGCCTCTGGAAACACCGCAACCGTGAGTGGATGAGACCGTAAGTGGTCACGTGAGAGGCACGACCATGGACAATTATGGGTGGGAACCCCAACAAGGTTGGGTTAATTCTTGAAGAAAGAATTCCTTGTGTGTTGTGGTAATCATTTATCTTAGTTGAGTCTCCGGATGCTGTTTTGGTCATGTTTTGGTCATGTTTTGGTACCGTTTTTGTACCGTTTTGGTACCGTTTTGGTAGTGCTGAATGGCCTCGACATCGTTATAACCACGATTCTCATAATATCGTTATACGGAGCGGCACTGGATAATAGTTTACCCAGTGTAATTTCCACACCATCAATAGGTTACTATTAAGTAGGGCGGTATGAAGTATACTGTGAATATTTAATACGCGGTCTCTTTTGATTCAGTATAAAGCTCTTCATATTTATATAACATCCCCATATACCGTGTGTATGATAATACATGATCAACCAGAAAAGAATCAGTAGTCTCATATGAATTTTTTGGCTCTTTTCCTCTGGTTCCAATTGGTGTTATTTCTCTTTTAGCGTAAATATTTACATCAGATTTTGTTCTGTCCAACCCGTTGGGTTATGTTTGATTAATCAGACTTCCTACCTAGTTATTCTTCAGGATTAACCTTGAATAAATAAGTGAAGAGAGTATGACACGTTCCAGTTTCAGCTTTCTAAGACAGTGGGAGTTTGACTATTATGTTTTTGCAATTTGTATTTGGCCTGATTTTATACTCTTTATACTTCAGCACCCCACATATCAGATATAAAATGTGTCCCCCTAGTCCCTGTACAATGGGGAGTACACCTTCTTAATTCTACTTGGGTAACAAACTTTTCTAGGCCTTTAAGTTGTTACTTTAAAGCTTTTGTCATATTAAGAAAGGTTAATACTTTCTTTCGGCCATTGCACCCTCGTTAAAGCAAACAATTGGTAGTGACTATAACACCAAGGTAAAGCCTTAGGGTGAAATGATAGGACATGGATTTCTGTCTTCAACTTAGAGACATCATAGTGTTTATCACTATTAGTAAAGTGCGAGATTTAACAACAAATATTATGAGCTATATTCTAATATATTTACGGTTTACTAGTTGTCGATTGCGACTCGGGACACACTTTACTAAAAAAACGTAGCCTACTATATCGATTCTATATATGTAAGGACACTAGCGACTACAACGAAAACGAAATCCAGAAATACATAGCCCAATTTCTGCTTTCCGCTCTCTTTTTGTTCTTGGCTTTTATGAGACCCAGGAAAGCTCGTATCCTACCATTTGTCTGATGGTGGAAGATTGGCAGTGTCCGCACCTTCAGTGTTTATTTTCTCGGGCGAAGAACATAGTCACAGACGAAAGAGACTCGGTCCGAGTACGATTAGAATTTGGGCTATTCTCTACTAGAAATGTTTACTCAAAAACGAATTGGGCATTATAACTGATTTTTTACATGGCGTGCAAGTGGACGGAGAGAATGATCAAGATGGTGTAACAGCCAATGGTACCAGTGAATTCCAAGGCTCTGGAGAAGTGTGCGAGATTTTGTGCGTTTTGATCTCAGGCGAGGATAAAGAGCAGATTTGATTGTTTTATGATAGTCACTTTAAGTGTTTTTTGTGTTTTTGTGTTTTTTTGTTGAAAGAGGCCCAGAATAGAACTTAGGAGAGAGACTGTGTGTGTGAGTACTGCTTGGCGTGGCATCTCTGGCTTAATTGAACCTCACTTGTCAGAGTGCCTGCTGATTCAGGGAAAATGAATGATTTAGATATTTGACTAAATCCGGTAGCGTGGACTCTGCAAATGATGATTTTAGACTCCGTGACGATATCTAAAATTATATCTGTAAGGGGAGGGGCTCTCCACCCCTGGCTTTCAAAAATAAAATATATCCACGTCAATCAACACTGGTTGAACGCCATCTAACCTAACAAGCGGGAATATTCAGTAAATGTCTCTCTTTGGGGGTTTTTCCTTTCACTTCAAGTAATTGCAAGCTGTATGCTTTCAATTCTGGGTAAACATAATTAACTGAGTGTTTTGGTGGTACTGATTGTGGTCACCCAAAAAGGTTTGCTACTATCCATCAACAACTAGACGTAACTTTTTTCCTCAAGTGGAAGACTTCGCTATTGATCCATCGAAATAATAAACGGCTTTGCTTTTGTGTCCCAAGAAATCTCGGGGTCATTGCTGGTTCAAGATGACATGTTTCTTCCTCCGACGCACCATGTAAACAACATTTATGTGTACGGTAGCATAATTCCGACATTTAAGAATTATGGTAGAGATTTAAGAATAATACGTCAACTTATTCCAAATTTGAACTGCACAAACTAGTTAATATGGTAGTATTGTTGTGTTGGCCAATGGCTTGGCCCCGTACGACATTTCGCAGGATGCTTTTTCCAGGCCGGACTATATATGTTGAGAGATAAATTCAGATATATATATTAAAATATAATTTTTGGTGTTTCAATGTCATTCACTGCTTTTTTTACTTCGGGTTTTGTTGTTTTCTAATTAAAATCGTAATGTTTTCAATTCCTGAATTATTTTTGGTAGCAGAATAATCTGTTAAATTAGCATAAGAAGTCGGGTTTTATAAAATTTATACAAACCCAAAAAAAAAAAACAGAAAACTAAATATCCATTTATACAGTGGTTTAGAGACAACCCAGAAAACACCAAATATGCTTCTCTTCTCATATTTACCCTACTTTTACCTCGCCAAGTATCAATGTGTAGAATACTTAATGACCACTCGCGATTTCGGAACCAGTACCAGTCTGAACAGTCCAACGAAGCAACAGAAAAACAAACAATTACACCTTTTTTAAAGTACTTGCAATAAAAAACAAGCATTAAATAAGCATATCTGCTTACAAATTTGCAAACCGTGGAACGTACTAAGAGGTATTCAAATGTGACTATCATATTTCGACTGAAGTTAGTCTCGCACTGTGCGACCGTCGAGATTTTCAAGAATTACAATGTGTATCTTGTTGCATACCGTAATTTTACCCAACAATAGCCGCCCCTAAGAAGTAACAATGTAAAAAAACACCATCCAGGTACCAAAAAACATAATAAAACGAACATACAAGAACTACGCATAACAAGAGAGCTATGTTTATCTTGGAAAGGACCTCGCCAAGAAAACTTCTCACCAACACAACCAAAAAGTATGTACGGTTGGAACTTTAACCATAAACGGGAAGCATTTTTTTTTTTGGTGAAATCCGATATTGTCATCCCCACTTTCCTTTTACTCATTATATTGTGGTTTCTACATTGTTGCAAGAATTTCATGGGTGGTCCAGTTTCCTCCCGCCATCTACACACAACAAATGTTTTACGACGGTGGAGGTGAATAACTGTAGAATGTACATGGCACACCTTTACACTTCATATCTGCACATACATCTACACATACATCTACACATATACATTTACACATATACATCTACACATATTCACACATTCACATCATTACAATTTTCAAAGATTTTTTTAATAAAAAACATTTAAGAGATTAAAGCATAGAATTATCTCTTTCGTCGGTACCTGCCGGTGCTCAGCGCCGCGCAGTGGGTCCCACTTCACATCTGCAGGGGACGCGGCGGTATGGGAGGGAAGTGAAAAAAAAAAAAAACCTGGAGATAATTCGAAAAATGTAACAACGGAATATAAAGCGATTTAGAGGGGAGCAAAATCTAGTGAAGGGGGAAGAACATACGACTTACAATCAAACGGAAGTGGCTGCTTGAACCTCAAAAGGCGCAAACCAAAAAAGGGTCCTGCCAAAAAGTCCCAAAAAAACCCACCAAGAAAAGCAAATAATTCCAAAAACATTCAAATAAAGTTATCGAAAAATGTGTAAGGTCGTGCGCGGCCGAATCATCCCACCGCTCATAACCCACTTGCCCCGGCAACTTTTTCCGTGCGGTGGGCCGCGCCTTCCCCCTGCTAGAACCAAGGTGGATATGAAAAGTAGTATTTGAGATATGTTTACAAAAAAACTTGATAGTTAAAAAGAGTTGATCTCGTCGTGATTAATACAGTAATAGAGAGTAACCCAATAGATACGAAGTCAAAGAGTACTGCACGGGGAAGATATATCCCGTGATAACTAGCATGAGTACGAGTTGTGAGGCGAACGTTTTACCGAAAGTAGACACCCCCTTATGGATCAGGAAAGCACAGAACTTAATGTGACAATACCATTTGGCCACTTCCTTGTTTCACCACTGTATTGTAGAAATAACCGAAAGAACTTAAGAAAACATATAATAAAGCATAAAAACGAAGGTACCCAAGTGGAAAGGATTCCGATGTGTAGAGACCGACGCGTATTACTGACACTGGTCATGGACACCATTTGACTACACACCATTCATCATTAGCTCCCATATATACACCATGTACACCATGTACACCACGTACACCATGTGTACCATGTATACACCGAAGCAACCCGTCAAAGCAATAAAACGCCAACAAAGTAGAGGCCAAAACCATGCCAACCGACGGGCAAGGCAACTGAAAAAAGAATAAAAGTTTTCGGGGTTGTCCGTCCTGCACACAGTTCCATACTGGAAAGAGAATAATTCGACCAAAAGCATCCGACTACAAATGTGCCCTCCAAATCCATGAACAATGAAAACAAACACAACGGTTGAGCTCCGGCAATTTCTTCTACGGGGAATTTTTGTTTGGACTTTTTTGTCCAGGAAGTATTCCGGGGTTTCACCGATTTCGGGTTACTCTTTTTTTTCGATTATTGCCCAGGAATTACCAATGAACTCAACAGAAACAAATATTCATGAATATTCTTTAAATATTCTCACCGGCCACTGTCTCTTTTTTGCCCCGGCCAGGTTGTAAGCCAGTACGGCACTGTATGCCCCTTTAACTCTATCACGCGTCCTGCATACACCCATAAATGCCTAATACGGCAGGTAACGAATCGAACAAAAATTCAAAAATGCCCGCAAAAACATCAAAAAACAAATCACGTGTGCAAATTAGTTAACACCAAAACAATTCTTTCGAACTTGAACAATTCCTTTCAATTTGCGTCTAATATCTTTCTAGGTTGGCTCAAAACCGTTTTAAGAGTTGGGTCAAAACTGGTTCAAAACTGGTCCAAAACTGGTTCCAAACCGCTTCAAATTTGTCCAAAGGCCTTTTTTGCCGCCCCTAAATCAACTAAAATCTCACCTCCCCGAACGCAAAGAGATCAGTCGCGCTCTTTTTTTTTTTTGATTTTTCCCTTTCGCAGTGCCAATACCGAAAACTGCCTGGGCCTAACATAACTTTAACCCGGTCTCAGTCTTGTTGAGTAGGCTACCGTGAAGACATTTTCCCCCACAACAACTCCTTTCCACAACACCACTCTAGCAAATAGACACTGCCGCCGGAAAGCACCACAAACGCTAATTAGCCGCCGCCTCCGCCTCCACAAAACAAAATAAAAGCGGCCCTCAATTAAATATCTCGACGGAGCGCTCCGAGGCACGTGCTTGACGATTTTAGACATGTCAACGGACCGCACTGGCTCACCAAAATCGGGTTCTGGCGATGTGAAACACGCCTTTTCCCACACAACACACCCGGAAACCCCCCCTAGTGTGTCTCCCCAGCTGCTTGGAAGTGCTATTGAAAGTGTTCCTGACAGCTCTCGGGATATAACGCCCAAAAACGACGCAAAACCCAACGCCAAACTTGACCCAAAACTTGACGCCAAAGTCGACCCAAAAAACCAATCTTTTGATGGTTCCGGCATGCCGTCGCCTGAATTTTCCGACACCAGCCCGGTGGCCCAGAAAACAGCCCGCAAAAACTCCCTTGCTTCGACGGCAGCCGCCGCCCACGACCGAGATCCGGCCCCTGGATCTCCTGGCCCATTGCCTCGTATGCCCGGCACCTTTGATATCTCGGGCTTGACGTTTTCATCGACCCCCACTGGCTCCAACGGCTCCAACGGCACTCTTGCCCATGAACATACCCAGACACAAGAGAAAACGCTTGGTTCCAACCTGCTCCCATCGGCTGCGGCTGAGCCCGTGGAAAACATCGTCCCCATCAAGAAACCACAGGGCCCAGAAACAGACGCGCCAAATGCCACAAATGTGGCCACAAAACATGAACAGGTCCCCGGAATCGCCTCCCCTTCTGATTTCCTGTTTTCCGCCATGCCATCCTCCCCCGCCATTTCCAAACAGTCCATAGAGACCCTCAAACCCGCGACGTTGAAAGCAGACTCGCCTTCTCAACCCGTCGGCGTGCTTGCCGCGTCGCCAGAGTTCAACACCGAAGCCGAGCGGGCGTTTAATAACGGCACATCTCTGGGCGTCGAAAAGAGCCCGGATTTAGAAAACCACAAGGCCACTGGAAATGCCCTTCCCGCTGACTCCCTTACGGGCGTGTCTGGCGAAAAAGAACTCGTACGCGCGAAAAAACCCGCTCCTTTGGTGCTCCAACCGACGCTGAACTTACCCCATGATGCAGAGACTGAGGCCGAGCCTTCGCCGGAAATCCCTGTTCGCCGCGACCTTCTCCATGAGAACCCCGGTGTTCCAAATAGCCGGTACATCGCGACGCCAGAACTTGCCCACTATCAGTCAATGCTTGACCCTGGAAAACCCCGCCCTGAAGCGCCAACTGATTTATCGGAGGCCGACATCGAAAAGATCCTAGCTGAGCGTGAGCCAAGCTTGAGATCCATGCTGATCTCTACGCTGGACTACCCCACCGATGACCAGTCGTCCATCAACAACCACACCGACACCCTGGGTCAAAACCTGCGCTCGAACGCTCTAGATGGGCCTGGCAAGCCATCGACTCGTATTTCTGTGCCAGACCCCATCGCTAAGGCCAGCAGCAGTAGCAAGGCCAGAGCGCACCCTCACGCGGCATCACAGGAGAGTTTGCGTGGACTAAGTATTAGTTACGTGGACGAGGCAGCTGCCGCTAATGGCCGCGATGAGCGTCTGTTCTCAAACCTGACGGTTGTACGGACACCGCTTGCTGCGCCAGCGAATGCCAGAAACGTTTCTGCCAACCAGACGCCACAGTTCCCAAAAAACAGAACTCCTACCACCACTCAACAAGCTGCGTTCCAGCTGAGCCCGTTGGATACGAGTAGACAGACCGTTCCACATCCGCCATCATCGAATGGCAGTTCCAAGAAACGCAAGAGTGGCAATAGAGTACGTGGCGTGTTCACGTCGATGTTCGGCAAATCAAAGGGCAGTTCTTCCAGCAATAGCAACCCGTCAGCATCGCCAGACTTGAGCAAGAAAATCAGTACGCCTTTTAATGCGAAACACGTGGCACACGTGGGTGTCGACGACGATGGATCATATACGGGATTGCCCAGCGAGTGGGAGCGGCTCTTGAGCGCGAGCGGGATCTCAAGGCGTGAGCAGCAACAGCACCCACAGGCCGTCATGGATATCGTGGCGTTCTACCAGGATACCAACGAGAACTCTGACGATAATGCCTTCAAGAAATTCAAGCAGACGGACCTGCGGGCGAACGTGTCGTCAAACTCTTCGTCGAAGTTGACCCACTCGCCAAGTTCCACAGCCAAATCTACGCCGCCTTCGACGCCCAGCGTCTCTGCAAGCACAGATCTGTTGGAACACATTTCTTCCCCAGTACAGAACATGAACCTGGCGGGCATGACCACCGCGCCTCTCTACCAGTCTGGCACACCTAGCATAAAAACCCCTGGTCTGATAAATGAGGGCCAGTTCATTCCAAGCCGGCCAGCTCCAAAACCGCCCTCGCAGCCTGCATCCCCCAAGGTGAGCGAAACACCACAGACTCCGGCGCGGTCTTCGAGCCGGAAGCATTCGTTCGGACGTCGTTCGTTCTCGTCGAAGTCGCTCAAGTCATTGAAGAGCCCCATTTCGAGTAAGACCAGTGACCAACTGGCCCCTCCTCTACCAGGTACATCGGAAAAAGCGCAGGGCAAATCGTCATACGTGCTACCAAAGTCCAAATCCCATAATACCTCCCTTGCGGCCAAGATTCAACCGGAGAGAGATATCAGGGAAGCTGCCACCACACCAATCAGAGCTGCTCCTAAATTTAGCAGCGATGACTTCAAGGCCCACCGGCCTCCACCTCCACCCCCCGCTGAACAACGTACAAACGCTATCAACAAGCCAGTGGTTAATGAGCCCCAAAGTCCTGAGAAGGCCGCGAAGCCAGAACAGGAGGCATCATTATCTGCCCCTAATCAAAAGGCGCCTGTACGTGACGCGAAGATGGCTGCGTTCTTGGCCCAGAAAAAGAGAGAGGAGAAGAAGCGCAAGAACCAGCAAATCATTTCGAAGTTGAAGGAGATTTGTACCGATGGTAACCCGAAGAACTACTACGTTGATTTGAAGAAGATCGGTCAAGGAGCTTCGGGTGGTGTGTACATCGCCAAGACAGTTTCTTCCAGCGAAGTTGTTGCAATCAAGCAGATGAATTTGGAGCAGCAGCCCAAGAAAGAGTTGATCATCAATGAGATCTTGGTGATGAAGGACAGTCAACACCCAAACATAGTCAACTACATCGACTCGTACCTTTTGAAGGGCGAGCTATGGGTTGTTATGGAATACATGGAAGGAGGGTCGTTGACGGAGATTGTGACGCATAGTGTGATGACCGAAGGCCAGATTGGTGCGGTGTGCCGCGAGACGTTGAAGGGACTTCAGTTCCTCCACAGCAAGGGTGTGATTCACCGAGACATTAAGTCGGACAATATCTTGCTTAACACCGATGGGCACATCAAGATGACCGATTTCGGGTTCTGTGCTCAAATCAACGAGATAAATGTGAAGAGAACTACGATGGTGGGTACGCCATACTGGATGGCGCCCGAGGTTGTTTCGAGGAAAGAGTACGGGCCCAAGGTGGATATCTGGTCTTTGGGAATCATGGTGATTGAGATGATCGAAGGCGAGCCTCCTTACCTAAACGAGACGCCGTTGCGTGCATTATACTTGATTGCCACCAATGGTACGCCAAAGTTGAAGGAGCCCGAGGCGCTCAGCTACGATATCAAGAAGTTCCTTGCTTGGTGTCTTCAGGTGGACTTCAACAAGAGAGGAACCGCCGAACAGTTGCTTAAGGATAAGTTCATTTTGGATAGCGACAGTGTATCGTCGTTGGCGCCGTTGGTCAAGATTGCCATAATGAAGAAGGCCAACGAGTCTCTTGAATAAGGAAGACATGGCGAAGAAGATTGGGCAGAAGACAGAGAAGATAAGGCAGAAGATAAACAAACAAGGCAAGATATAACACACGAGGACACGACACAGATGCCGCGGGCATGGTTTACGGAAGGGTTCAATTCTGCTCATAGAGTGACACTGAATTAGTATTTAAATAAGACATCAAATTTTTATGTATGTAATCGGCTAAGCCGCTCAAAACCCACCCGTCAAGTCTCTAATTCTATCAACCTCTTCCTGAAGAGCTTTTAAATCGTCCAAAATGTTGGTGGTGCTTGAGCTTCCCTGGCTTGCTGTATATCCTTGAAATGCTTGATTTCCTTGGGTTTCTATGTCCTTTGGAACCTTGGCCGGGAGAGGAGGCGGGCTCTGGCTCGAAGCGAACGTTGGAGATGCAGAATTGCTGATTCGTCTCGATGGCGGCGGAGGCGGCGGTCTTGGTCGGCCCTGACTTTGGCTTTGGAATTGACCCAGTAATTGACTCAGTAATTGGCCCAGAATTTGGCCTAGGCCATGGCCCTGGGGTGAGCGAGGGGGCACAGGAGGAGACCGGGGAGGAAGAGGCGGGGACCGAGACGCCACGGACAGCAGGTGTCGTGAGTAATCGTTTCCAAAGTTGGGATGCAAAAACGAGTGATCTGGAGAGCCGTTTGAGGTCAAGTCGCCATTCGCCCCAGCATCAGCACGTGTTTGGGCAGCCCATGTATGATTTAGCGGGCTGGGCTGGGAAACGGACCGGGCCCGCCGTATAGAAGGCACTGGAGGCGGCGGTGGTGTATTCTGCGAATACTGTTGATTTTGTGGGTAATGCTGATTCTGTGACTGACCAATCCTGGCGTTCTGGGCCGTGTTGTCCAACGTGTCGCCCGCCATTTGCGACGTGAAGGCCTGGAGCGACACCTTGGGCACGCTCAGGTCCGGGCCCAGGTCCGGGGGCCCCAAGAAACGGGCCATATCTGCCGGACCCGTGACGTTGGGCCGAAGCGGCTTGGTCCAATCTTGCTCGGACGTGTTGACACCCATCAGAGCCATCTGCGCAGGCCCCGTCATGTTAGGTTTGAGGAGTGCTGGCTGGGGCAGGTACAGTCTGGGCAGGCCAAAGTCGGAGTTTTCGTTGAGGTGGATGTTTGCCGGCACGCCGTCCACCAGAATGGTATCGACCGAATGTAGGTTACGGAAATGGTTGATCTGCGGCTCCATATCTCGGAGGATCTGTTTTTCCTCAGGGTCCGGAGACGTGATTCTACGATCGTACAGGGGCACCGACAACATGTCTGTGCCGTTTTGGCTGTTTTGGCCGTTTTGGGGATGTCCATTTTGTCCATTCTGCGTCGCGTTCATTCTCGAAAGTAGCTGGTCCATTGGGAGCAGGTAGTCCAAGGCCGAAGGGCCCCTTTGCGGAGACTCCGCGGGCTGGTAGGTGTGCTGGATATCGGAAACTACCTGGTCGGTAAATTTCACGCTTTTGAGCTTCTTCAGCTTCTTTTTTGTGGTCTTTTCGCCCGGCCGTTCGCCCGTCAACATGAACTGGGTGAACAGGTCGAGATCAAGCGGAGCCGCAGGCGCCACACCCAGAATGGGGGTTTCGTCGCCGCCACTCGAGTAGTCGTCCTGGTCGTCTTTAAGGCGTTTTTTCGAGAGAATCGACGGCGGCACAGGCACGCCCGTAGGTATTTTTATGAGACTACGTGCCGGTGCCAGGCCCTGTAATGCATGCGACACAACACGGAGCAAGGCAAAGAATTCGCCGATGTTGATCAGCAGGAGGATTTTCCCGAAGATGCGGTTGATACTGGCCTTTGTTTCGTCGGGGATCTTGAAGTTGCCGAGAAACTGGTACACGTCAGAAATGGCAATGGTCCGCAGGTTGGTCCGCGCCAAGATGTCCAGGTACCACCGCATATACGTCTTGGACTCTTCCAAGGTGAGTTCGTGGGCTTGAAGCAGGAGCGGCACGCTTTCGTTGGGGGTGTCAGTGAAGTACAGACCCGTTTTGGTGGAGTTGATGTGGGGTGTGGTTGTGTAGCCGTTATGGTTTATGTGGTCCGGCTGGTCCGCATAGTTGTTATGGCCGGTTTGGTTGTTGTGATTTAGGTGGTCCGTCAGGCTTGTATAGTTTGTCTGGTCCGCCTGATTTGTATAGTTTGTATGGTTTGCCTGGTTTGTATGGTTTGCCTGGTTTGTATGGTTGTTGTGTGGGGAAACAGGTCCGGACCCCACGGACCCCACGGACCCAAACGAAACCGCCGGCGGACCGGTTCCGTTAGACGTCTTCAGGGGCGAGCCCGACGCAAACGAGCCCAACCAGTCGAATTGCGTATCCATAGCCGAAAAAATAAACAAAATTAGGGGAAAATATGCAAAGGGCGATGTAAATGCGTTAGCGTTGGGTGTTGTGGCCCGGGAGTTTCGTGGATAGACGCTGTTCGCAGTGAGCTTGTGAGGATGTGTTTTGTTAGATTAGCAGATCATATGAGACGCCTGGGCGCGAGAAATGTCTGGGCATGGGCGGGAGAAAAAGAGGGGTACAGAGAAAAATAATAAAAAAAAGGGGGCAGTATTGAGAAGCGAAGGAGATATTTTCGGTGGGGTGTTTATGGATAAATTTTTCGGTGTTTTGGGAAAATTCCGGGGAGTATAATTTATATTGGTCCTTTTATGACCAGCTTATGATTGAATGGTAGGGGCTTAGTCACCATGAGTAAGGTGTGGGCCCGATACCGCGGGCGGTTTGGCGGGCAGTTTGGCGGAGCCGTGTGTGGGACGGAGTACATGCAGGAGCCCCACTTTGGGTAAGTGATTCAACGGGTATGTACTATATGAGTGTGGGATTTTGTTATTGTTTTTGATTGGGAGTTTATTCTTAGGAAGGCACGGATGTGGGGCCGTGACTTTGGTTTTCGGTAGTGGTTTGGGTGGTTGTTTTGCTGTGGACTTTGATGGGTTGTGCAATGTGGAGGGGTGGGCGGTTCTGGTACTGAGTGGCAGTTGCGAAAATTGAGTGGCAGTAGAAATTAGTTTACCTCTCGAAAATGTAGAATCTTTTCCGCTGAGAAGATTACTTAATGTGGGATTTGCATTGGTATTACACTAAAAAGTGACGAATCATTCAGTTATTCTTTCCCTATAATGTAGATACAACACTTAAAGAGAAAGCATTTTAATCAGTGTAGCGCGCGAGTAAGTGATTACCTACGTTTGTGTAAAAAAGGTTTCAAATGTGTGCGGAAAATGAGGCAAAATGAGGCAAAATTCAAGTATACATGTTATCTCCAAAAGTGGTAGGGGATTAAATCGCCATTCCCTAATTCTGGTATCCACTGATTTAAACAGGTTGTTGTAAAAGTTAAACAAAACGCTTGGAAAATGCGGTCTTCTCAAGAAGAATTGTTGAATTGATTGGGTTACCAAAGGTATACGATTAACCGCTGGTTCGAGTTTGAATACTCACTCAGTATTTGCAACCTTCAATTGTTTGTCATATACGCCAATGGCTACATCAAGAACCCCAACCTTACCATGATATGACAAACTTAATTGAGTCACTCATACACTTCATGAGGCCCTTCACTATATAATAGGGTGATTCCTTCTAAATTAAGTCCAAGTAGTTCTCATAAAATACTGGGATTCGAATAGTCAGTAGTATTTCGTCAAAAATGGGTGACGTTTTTGCAGCAAAACTCGCACATGTTTTAGTGGTAATCATTTTTCAGTAATTGTCATTTTTTTAAATCTGATCAATTATTCCATCACTGAAGCCGGCTTTACATCAAAGCGGATCCCAAGTTACTTTCTCTGGTGTGTATCAAACATGGCCTGTGTAGTTATACCCCTTGTAATTGTCCCTATAGCTGAATTATTCCACACTAGTTCAGCATATCACAATTACTACCCATGTAAGTATATCACAATTATTCCATGCACCTAAGCACACTAACATTAAAAAATCTTCTTTTTCTTTTACTGAAGATTTCTATCCGAAGAAATCCAGAATGGGCCAAAGTACTACTTTAGGGATTATTCCGGTTTTCACAGATATACTAAAAAACTACCATTAGAGACAGTATTGCTACATGGACTAGTCACTACATTCAGAAGAACTGGGGACACTTACTGTATGTCACTATATCCCAATGTATGTAATACATTAAAGCGATTAGCCTAGACCATACATTGACAAAGTTTTCTCATACTACATTTCCTCTTTTCTGGTCTGTCATACTATAAACCTAGCTTTTTTGTTAGTCCACCTTCCCCAAAGTAATAAGTGAGTCCATAACACAAGAAAAAAAGCTACATCTAGTCCAGATCAGAATAAAGGATTCGATCGAGATATATATTAAACCCAAAATCTCGGAACTTTCATTATCTTTAAACCTTCGACCGGCTGCCGACCTCATTTCGCAAGATCCAACATCAAGTAAACGTTTACAAAAGTCAAAACGATCTATTTTTGAAAACACCTTTTCAAGACGATTCATGTTTTCATTAGTAGCTAATATTAATATCTGGCTCGGCCTTCTCTCGAAACCAGACTGTAAGACACGTTATAATAATGGACTAACAACCAATACATTTCAATTGTCCCACTAAACATGAATTCAGAACAGTTGTATGGTTTGGTACAATTAAAACCGTATTTTCGCTAATTTTATTAATCAAGCTCACTAAAGATTGTATTACTGACGAAACCGCACTGTGGGAAATTCCTATGGTGTTTATATAATGGCCAGGCATGTGAACTTTTGCGTTCGGCTTTTAAGCTATGCTTGGATTCTCATTTCAGCGTATACTAAAAGGCGAAAAAAGAAGGAGCGCAACATTATAAAGGCCCAGGATATCCACCCGCACAAAATAATAAAAATTCTTGAAAATATCGCCAAATCAATTCCCAAAATGTCCAATAATACCGTTGATGATATCGAACTGTGTGTCAGTTCCCTAACAATGTACCTGGGTAGAAGCGAGTTGGAGGCCAAATTGAGTCCTTCAGGATACTTGGATGAGTCGGACTATTCGCTTGCGTGTGCATTTATAATAATGTTAGTGGCATATCTGATTCTCCTTGTGTGTGTGTTGACGATAATATGAGGTTGGCGGGAACCATTATTTGTGCTAAAATGGCTGAGTGTATCAAGAATGAGATGTGCTGATTGAATTTGAAGGAGGGTTTAGGTCAGAGTGATTGGAATTGGAGAAGTTTGAAGTGGAACTGGGTGGGTCATTTTGTGTATTCACCTGGAATGAATTGAGAGAGTGTGTGATTGTGATGGTGGCAAACATTTAGTATTGGTGCTAAACTTGAAGGATGAACTAGTGTGGGGTTAATATTGGATAGAGGGTTTCAAAGACAGTTCTTTAGTTGATGAGAACAACTGTCATCACTTTAGGGAATCTTTTCAGGGCCATATAGTAAGTGACTAAAATATGAGCTTTTTCATGAGCGGTACACATTATCTTCATTAATAGATGAAGTGGCGAGATCGGAAAGGTAGACTGGATAGTTATTGCGATTATGAATAATTCATCAGCTGGTAAACCGATACCGCAGATTTCCTACCAGAGTGATTATGAAACCCCAGTACCATTAGTATCTTTGTGCAATCATGTTAGAGTATAATTAAGACAATCAGTCCTCAGTAGAACATATATTGTATTAGCCAAAACCATAGATTTGGACACGAGCAATACAGAAAATGTAAAATGTAGTTTGGTTGGATCTGAAATAAGTAAGAGATCGGAGAAAATAAAGGTCTGGGGCATGAAGATGAAACGGTCAGAATCATCACATGAACTAAATGACTTTAAAGCTTATTATGAAGGCGGTGTGTTCATCTGATCAAATTGGTTTTACAACACTATATCCACTCTTGAAGGCTGTCACAGGACCAGATGAATACTGTAACAGTTCACAAATCGTAAAATTGACTCCGATATACAAAATTAAACTACCGCAGATATAAAACCCAAGTAAGCAATAATACTTGGGAAACACTTTTTCTGGATCTTTGAAATTGGTTCCAGGCACTCACCACCACTGTGATTAAAAAATAGCCATCTTCCAAAGCGTGCAGAGATACATAAAGTGCAATAGATCCAAATATACGACTAAGAATTCTTTCTTGTACAAAAGATTCGAGGTTTTTGGAAATTACCTTCAGTATAAACGGTGTATTTAATCTATTGTTTAGGTAACATCTCCCTTAGAGCTGAGTTAATCAGGTATTTCAAGTCTTTTACATGTAAAACCTAAAACCGACCAAAATGAAAACCACAGTAAAGAAAAATACCCTGAATTTAGTCATAATGTTTGTGGAACAATAGTTTTATTTTTCCTCGGAAGACCACCATTCTTCCTAATAGTTTCCAGATACTTTGCTAAGGATTTCCAGCCATTCTCCTCGTTGGTATAATTAATGTCATCATCAGATAAAGTAAAATCTTACCCATTTGGGTTTTACATGGATTCATGTGCAATCCTCCGTGTCGTCTCTTGCATATTCAGCATTTGATTGTCTCGGATACCTAGTCTCATTTCAGAAGAGGATAATGGTACATTGTTGATTATAAAATTCTTGGCCAATTATTATGGGCATAACCATATAGTCCTATACCCCACTTGCGTATCACAAGTACGCCAAAATAACACTCACAAATACAATATCGTAATAAATTAGACATAAAACGTACACTAAAACAGACTTAAACAGAAAGAAAGAAAAGAAAAAATCACACACACTAGGCATCTCTGAAGGCCTCTTGGATCAGCAAGTTGTCAATCATGTTGCGCTCAGCAGATTGGGAAGTGGTCTCCTCCGGGATGCGTGCAGGAACTCCATGGCCCTGGTTGGCGCCCTGTGAATGGACAATCTTCTCAATTGAGTCAGCACTAGGCATGAAAATGACCCTGGTGCCGGGGTTTTTACTCATATTCTGCAATGCATCCAAGTACCGGATCTGCAACGCCGCAGGCGACGATAAGATGTCGGAGGCCTTACGCATTTGGCGCGCACTCTCCACCTCGGCCTTGGCGTTGATGATCTTGGCCTCTCCGATTCTACGGGCCTCGGCGGCCTTGGCAAATGAGCTCTGCACACTGGCCGGCAACGTCAAGTCCTTGATAAGAATGGACTCGATGTTGACACCCCACTCGGCGGCAGTCTTGGAGATCACGTGCTCAATGGCCTCGGCAATCTCCTCCCGTTTCTCCACCACGTCCTGGAGCGTGCGGTTACCAATAACGTCCCGCATGGTGTTTTGGGTCCGTTCCTGGATGGCGCTGTGGATATCGGAAATCGAGAAAATCGCCTTTTGCGGGTCCACGATGTTGTAGTACACCACGGAGGTGATGGCCACGGACAAATTGTCACGGGTGAAACACGACTGCAGGGGGAGTTCCTTGGTGTTGATTTTGATGTTGACGCGGGTCAACTGCTCGGACCAAGTATTGACATAAGAGGTTCCGGGCTCTACTGTGCGCGACAACGCACCAAATGTCTGCACGAGACCAACCTCTCCCTGGTCCACGGTTTCGTAGGGGTTTTCACAAAAGCAGCAGAAAACACCCCAACAACCGAAAAATTTACCCATGTTCAGGATAAAGTGTTGGTACGAGTCCATGGGTGGCGTGGGGTAAGTTTTGGCGAAGTTTTTTACCACCATTTCTGGTTTGACGTAGGCATTGGACTCCTTGACGATGGAGTGGTCCTCGAACGTTTCCGACATAGTGGGCGGGGGTAATAGGTTTGTTGATTGGAGAAACAAAAAAGTGTTGTGTCCAAAAAAAATTAGAGTGTTTTTGTGGGAAACAAACAAGTGGTTTTTATCTGTTGCAAAAATTGTTTTAAGGTGGGTGGAATTTAACGCCTTTATGTAGGTTTTGGTATTCGTGCGGGTTTAGTGAGTGGTTCAGGTGGTGAGGCATTTAGAACAGTGCGAGTGCCATGCAAACAGTACCTTCACCTGCCTATCATGGGGACTGCGTAAACCGAGCAAAGTGAGAAAGGTAGAAAGAGAATGCAGAATGCAGAATGAAGAGTGATGGATGCAGAATGATGAATACTGAATCTTGCAAATTTAGAGTTTAATGTGTTTAATGTGTTTAATGGTTGGTTTTTAGGGTTACGTTAAGCTATCACTTGTGGGTGGCAAACTTGATAGTAATTCTTGGCACAGTGCGAAAATCAGGACAGCCCGAAATCCAATATTTGGATATCATATGCGCATTCTCCTGATATCGTAAACTCTGTTGCTCGTACCATCAGATCCTGGACATCCCCGGGAAATCCCGCTGTCAAGAATACGAGGCGTGACGGTAATACGATAATTCAATAATACGGTACTACATGAATATTGGATATCTGGATAAATTCCCTCAGTCACCCGGTTGTGTGCAGGACATGATAGGTCACGGCAGGACACTCCGTCTCACCGCGGGGCAGGGAGAACTACGTCATTGGTGCGTCCACAGCCTTCCCAGCTCCGCCTCCAGGCTCCTAGTGTATGACTGGAATAATTGCTATTTCGACACTAATTAGGTCTTGATTTGTGATACAATTCAGATGAAAGTAGTGATTAGAATAATCCTAGTGAATTAAAAACTTTGGCACTGTTTTGGCATTTTGTTGAAGTCCATGGAGTAGTGTCCATGATGTGTAAATGCGCGAAAAAGTCACTATGAATTACGGTCTTACGAGAACTACAATAGCATCATCTCGCATGAAGTATTTACACCGGATTTTATACTTGTATTGCGCTTACGCGTTTATCGTTTTTTCCTTCAGAACTACGTGGTAAGTACGAGCACAAGAATTTTGGGAAATTAACACTTCCTTGATGATATACTTTTGTGTAAGCAGTATATTTCCTACTTATAAATCGGAAAATGGGCGCAGTATCTGGAAATTCATATTACAAGAAAACTAACACAATTGATACACACAATGAGTTAGTGCAATGTTGAAAAAGGTCACAAAATACAATGTTTTTCAAGACAACCACAAACATGTAAGGCCGCATAAACATAACTTAAACTTGGCTCAAATAGTAGTGTTTATCAACACATGCTGTTTTTCCTGGTATCGCACAACATGATTTAACTATTCTCAATGGGGTGCTGACGGGATTTTAACTAATACATGTAAGTCCTCTACTTGTGTCGTTCCATAACAGTAGATTCGTATGCATAAAGACAATGTTTTCTGAAATTTTCTGAGATTTGCTCCAGTGTTTACAAACGCCTAGTCATCTTTTTTACCCCTGATTGAGTCGTCATATGACACGATGCATGAAATACTTTGTCTCCCTCCCGGTAACTGGTCTCTGAGCGGTACCAACTACCTACAGAAGATGATTATTCGGAGGAATTTTCTTCGAACACAAGAACACCAGCGACAACGATGAAGAGCTCGGGATCTTTGCACCCGCAAATATTTTTTGAACTGGTTTTTGTGAACTACTGTTTGTGAAATGATTTTTTGAACTCATTTTGTGAACTACTTTTTGTGAACTACGTTTTGCGAACTGCTTTCTGTGAACTCCTTTCTGTGAACTCCTTTCTGTGAACTACATTTTTGCGCTACGTTTTATGAACTACTTTTTCTGAATTACTTATATCGAACAAAGTTTTGTGAACTTCTTTTTTGAGCTTTTCTTTGTGAACGTTTTTGCACTATTTTCTTTGAACTAAGTCATGTGAACTACTCTTTGTGAACTACTCTTCGTGAACTACTCTTTGTGAACTACTCTTTGTGAACTGCTTTTGTGAACTACTCTTTTTAACTCCTTTTGTAAACTCATTTTGTGAGCTACTGTTTGTGAACTACTTTCTGTGAACTGCATTTGTGAACTACTGTTTGTGATCTACTCTTTCTCTTTGTGAACTCCTCTTTGTGGACTCGTTTTGTGAGCTACTGCTTGTGAACTACTTATATGACGTACTGTTTGTGACCTACTTTTGTGACCTCCTCTTTGTGAACTACTGTTTGTGAACTGTGTAAAGTGAATAAACTTTATTCCTCGGTACTGATAAATTGGTGGACGGATTAATACAGCGGTGAGGTAGAAGTCACAGTAAACCAGAAATGAATTGGGATTGCCAATTGTCAAAGAATTAATCAATTTGGGGGTGAAAAGTTTTGACATTTAGCAAATTCTTTGTTGTATCAAGAGAAATTATGTGGAGATAATTAGGCCTGGTGGATGCTATTGATGCAAATTATCTCAATCCGTTGCAGCTAGAGGCCGCGTAGGTGTTCACAACACTTTATTAGGTATAATGTGAGAAGTCTGTTCAATTGACTTTGTGAAAGCAAAACTAATTACACGATAAAGGACATAATATTTGACTTTCTGAATATCTTGAAGTCTTATTCCAGAAATAGGTGGCCCGGAAATCATCATTCGCATGTTTAAACACGACCTTTTTTAAATTCTTTTTGTGAACTGCTTTTGTGAACTGCTTTTGTGAACTACCTTTTGTGAACTCCTGTTTGTGGTCTACCTTTTATGAAAAACGTTTTGTGGACTACGACTTGTGAACTACTGTTTTGAGCTAATGTTTGTGAACTACTCTTTGTGAACTTCTTTCTGTGAACTTCTTTATGTGAACTTCTTTATGTGAACACTTTCCCTGAACTACTTTCTGTGGACTTTTTCTGTGAATTACTCTTTGTGAACTATTTCATACGGACATGAATACTTACATAGCCTATCATCCTAAAAATAAAGAGACTGATTCCAGCGCTCCCATTCTCCCCACAAGGTAATTCTGCTTTCAGCATCTCTGAAATTGGGTGTTTACTTGAGATTGTTTTTTCCAAGGTCCGTAGCTGACTTGAATCATATTCAG
Organism: Metschnikowia gruessii; assembly: GCA_030563445.1. Lineage (NCBI taxonomy): Eukaryota > Fungi > Ascomycota > Pichiomycetes > Serinales > Metschnikowiaceae > Metschnikowia > Metschnikowia gruessii. Next base: position 24,696 of record JAJMIV010000035.1, read on the forward strand.
AAAGACTCTAATTTGTCTAGTCCACGGTTCCATCCGTCAAATGCTTCAAATATCCCCATGTACCAAAACTTTATATTGACAATATACTTTAGTATTCATAGTAAGCGTCAACAATACCGAAAATGTCATTACCAGTACTACAACAAAATCGGATTATACCTGGTGCTTCCTAAATTAGTGCTGTCTGCTGGAAATTTCGGGACACTTCCTGGGGCCACTCTAACTACGTCATTGGTGCATTTACAGCCCCCCTTCCAACTCACAGCTCCTGCCTCACCCCAATGTTATTAGTGAATGTCAAATCAACTATATTCTGGGATATTTAAACTAATACAGTGAGAGAACTCTGGAAATAGTTTTGGGAAATACTATCAAGATAAATTATATTGCAATAACCACTTAATACTATGCATATTTCTTAACTTGAAGCATGATTTGCGGGGAGTTTGGGAGTGCGCCGAATTAGTAATATGATGATCGAACAAGTCTAGACTGCTCCATCATGTTCAAATAGTTCGCATTCTGGTATTGGTTGAATTCCACATTCTCTAAGAATAGCTATTTAATCACAACAGATAGAAACTTTTATTTGTGTGAAAGTCAGAAAGACCATTTTCTACTCTGTGTAGCTTCCCATTGCTTCACATCACCGACCATATAATACCAGTTAAGTGAAATCGTCTTTGAATAAAGAGTTTTCTAGGAGACACAAAAAAGATTCAATAACTTTGGGTTTTGAACAGTTCTTCAATATGAATCCAAAACTGGGGTATTTATTCCATCCACCAATCTAGTGTCAGCCAGTTTCTCAGCCAGTTTCTCAGCCAGTTTCTCAGCCAGTTTCTCAGCCACATTTTCACATCATCTACATTTTCCGAACATAGTTTAATCAAGTGTATTTGTATAAAAGAAATGGTTAAATATATCTAGAGACCGATAATCGAAACGATCTTCACGAAAAAAGAGTGGGTTTCCACTTCTTTAAACAATAACACAAGAGGTGTACCAGCCAGTTGGCGACGAGGCAGTCATGCCCCAGTTGTCTTTGTTTGGGGTGGAAGTGGTCTTGGAAGAAGTCTTAGGAGCAGCCATTTTTATTGATATTTGTTTGATTATGAGAAAAAAAAAACCCCAGAAAGTCAGAAAATACGTTTTTATTTATGTTCAATTTCTTATGGATGAGACCCAAGAGGGAATTTCTTCTCATTGTGCGGGTTGTCAGACGCTTTTGTCTTTTTTGGCCACGACAATCCACTCGAGAAAAACGAACAATTTTTGAAGGGTTTTGTATTTTACAAGTTTCTTTGCATATAAGGACTGCAAGAAGGGGTTTTATCTTCCAAATACAGTAACTCTTTCTCATCCGAAACGTGCTGATAAAGTTGTTTCGCCAAAACTTTCCTGGACTGGCTATTTCAAGGGTAATTTCATGCACATTTGTTGGTCTAAAGGAGTCAGAATTGTGGGCTCCATTGTGGTTACTTAATTGATGAACACGATGAAACGATGTCCTCTTCAGGCTGTGATCCTACCGACTTCGCCGTCCTAGAGGTCGGTCGGAGTTGATCTCCTTAGTTAGTCAAAGTTAGCTCTATTAATGTCTCATTTACTATACCATAAACATAAATAATAATAGAAATAATAATATAAATAATAATATAAATAATAATAAAGATACTACGAAACACCCGTTAACTTCCTCACCCGACATAAAGATGCCACTCTTTTTCCCGCACAAAGTCCGCCCAGTCAATACACTCCGACCCCGTCGGGTTACACTGCCACGCCTCCATGACGGTCTCCTCTATACGCTGCAAATTGCCGATTTCGTATTGGTTCGCATGTCCGCGGAACCGCTGGCTCATGACGTCGCGATCGTGTGCCGCACAGCACGTCATGCCACATACAAGTAACAGTAGAGATAATGCCACCTTGAGTTTGGTGGCCTGTAAAGAGTCAAGCACTTTGAGTGCCTGGTGTAGAACGAGCTGTTGCGTGACTGTGTTTGGCGGCATTTTTTCGAGCGACGTTGCTAATTGTATCAGACACACATGTTTGTAGAGTTGAAAAAGCGCAACGTGTAATTCCCGGTCACTGCCAGAATCGTCATTATTGGTGATAGTATTGTCATTATTATTGCCATTTTCATTTCCATTTTCATTTCCATCATCACCGTTCAACAATTCCATGTGCACTGGCAGCGGCATACATTTTTCAATCCTGTCCTTAAGCCCTTTAATGGTATCATTGACTTGTGAGTAATAATTTGCGGCCATTTCACTGGCCTCGGGGTCTTGCATCTCATACTTTTGCTCAATTTCGGCCCATTTTCGGCCAAATTCAGCCTTGCATTTGCCAATACACGCAAGAATATCGTAAAGTGGCCCAACAATTCCATGGAGGGGGTCTATTCCATACTCGGGGCGAGGAGCCAATGCTTTTTCGTACTCTTCCACGGGAAAGATGGGCCCGTCAAGAAGACACTTGGACGAGAGCAAATCATGGAACTTAAAATCGGAAATAAGCCACTTGATATCGTTACTATACCCAAAAAGGTCAGTTACACTCAAAATGCCGCCGTACGACTGGATTAAGAGCGAGCATTGTGTCATGAACCCTCGCCAGTTGCGCACATCGCCCGTACACACCTCTATGCCAATAAATATAAGGTAAAACACAAAAAGAACAAAAAATTGCTCTTTGTTGGCGGGCTTGAGGTAATCACCCATCTGCGCACACATAAATTTCGTGGCTTTCTGCATGTATTCCCAGGGTTTGGTGAAATCACTGCGTGGTTTGCGGAGCTCGAGGAAAAACCCTCCCCACGCAGTAAGTGCGTAGGTGATGGCCTCATTTGACGCGGCAATACTAAGAAACGTTTTTAGGAAGTAGTTCAGCGTGTCTAGCCCAATTGACACAAACGTGCTGTACTGTTCCCGGTAACATTCAAGAAATACCATGCCTTCTTGGTCGAGGTTGAACAAGTACGGAAACCCAAACCCGGCGAGGAATTCCGTGGGGATAAACACGTGATCGGGCAGGTTTTGGTCATAAATATTGGGCTGGGTCTCTCCCGGCATGCTGGAGCGCAGCTGCTCGAGCGCCATCTGGAAATTGGTCAAGTCTTCTTTGAATCCTTCTAGTTCCTGCACGACCTCGTTAGCACGGAAATCTTCGGGGGCATTATCGAGAAAGTGGATATTCATTTTATCGTGGGCACTGCTGGGCCGCGGGGAATCAGTGATAGGGGCCTTGGGGGACTGTTTCGGTGACTGTGCCTCTTGTGATGCAAGTGTATTTACAGAGTTTGAGACAGGGTGTGGGACTTGTGGTGTAGTGCTTGAAGAAGGTTCCTCAAGTTGTGTATTTTGAGTGGTTTCGTGTGACCCAGAGTGTGAATCTTCTGGCAGTTCCTTAGAGTCAGTGTTGTTTGGTGAATCATCATTTTTTCCGTCCTTGATCGGTTCGTTACTTTCTACATCTTCAGTATTGCGAGAACCTAACTCACTCTTCTGTGTCCCTAGACCTGAAACAACTATCTCACTGTCTGGGGATAAACCGGTGGATTCTTCAGCAAAAAGTAGTTTAAGTGTCTTTTCCCTTCGTAGTTTCAGACTTATTCCCTTCGCTTTGGGCCATTCACAAGACGTTCCTCTAGCCTTGCAGCTGCCGCATACCGGGTGACCTTCATCGCACTTCTTTCTGTCGGGTTAGTATATATTTCTCGATATTGTTTGGCGTTTTCCACACTGTATTGGTATGTCCCTCACATTCAACACAAACTCTCCAAAGAAAACCAAAAAAAAAAAAAAAAAACACAACATACTTTCTTTTGCGGCAGGTTAGGCACCCCGTGATGGATCGGGCACGGGCCCCGCAGAAACGGGTGGTGCTTCCCATCGGGAGCTGCACGCCCACAGGGAGACTGTTCTGGTTGACCTTCTTGAATGTCGCGCCATTGAGCGTGTGAAACATATTGCTTGTTTCCCCTTTCGGTTCCTGACTCTTTGGGTAGTATACGATTCCGTAGATAAGCCGTCGGATATGCGTGGATGTGCGTGGATGTGCTCGGACGTGTGATAACGATGCTTAAGCGCGCGGATGTTCGTATCCTTATCCGGGGCGAGATTCCGCGCGCTAACTACCGTTTTGGGACAGGCTTGGGTGCGGCAAGTCGTGTGCATTCTGCATCGTGCAGTTACTGAGACGCGAGCTGTCCACTATGGGCCGGCCCGGAATCGGCCTGTAAATTGTCTTTCTCCACAAAATTGTTCGATGTTTTTCTTTTAAACTCCAACATATATCCTTCTTTTCTTCAATAACCCTTCAGCTATGAAAAATATTCTTTTGGTCGGCTCGGGTGGCGTGGGCACTATGGCCGCCTATGCTTTAGATGCATGTGGTCACGTGGCCGTCACCACCGTGGTCAGATCAGATTACGATACTGTTTTATCCAGCGGCTACAAGATTGAATCGATAGATTATGGGTCAATTCCGTGCTATAGGCCGTCCAAAATAGTCAGGTCTGTTGAAGACGCCGCTTCTTTGGGTGTATATGACTTTGTGGTCATTTGCACGAAAAATACCCCGGATATTCTCCGTGTGGAGGACGTGGTTGAATCTGTAGTCAGCACTAAGACGGTGATTGTGTTGGTGCAGAACGGCATCGATATAGAAAAGGCGTTTTTCGAAAACTACCCGCAAAACGTTGTTCTTAGTGGCGTTTCCATGATTTCCTCCACCAATTATGGTGCGGTTATTGACCATGTAGGACACGATGAATTGAAGGTAGGATACTTCCCGAACCCGAACTTAGACGCCGAGATTCAGAAATCGGCGGCGCTTGAGTTTGTTGGGTACTACAAAAATAAAAAAAATTCGTGTGTTTACGATGAAAACGTGCGGTTCACACGATGGAGGAAATTGGTGTATAATGCCACACTTAATCCTATTTGTGCGTTGACAAATGTGGATGTCGGCCGTCTAGATCTCTTTGGGGGCGTAGACTCTTTGGTCCGTGGTGCTATGCGAGAGGTTTTGGCGGTGGCAAAGGCCGATGGCGTGGATTTACCGGAATCTATCATGGAAGACATGATCCGGTCGGATGATGGTGTTTATTACGCGCCGCTGATGCTAGTGGATATCAGGAAACAAAATTATATCGAGGTGGAGGTGATTTGTGGAAATCCCGTCCGAATTGCGAGTGGTCTTGGTGTAGATGTTCCGTTGCTTACGATTATATACAATTTGTTACTGGTGGTGCAAAAACGCACCATGGAGGAAAAGGGGAAGATACATGTTCCCGAACAGAGGCCAATGCCGTAGTTTGGGGGTGTTTACGCTTGGGATTTGTGAATCACGGGACATTTTGGGGTGACTGTATGTCATGGGAATATGCAAGTGGATGAATTTTTTTTTTTTTTTTTTCATCTTGGGACCATGTTTTGGCGTATTAAATAGAATGACGGATGGCTGTATGATCAAAATCGTATCTACAGGAAGTCCCAAAAGCTAAAATATAAAGTCATCTCTAGAACCGATGTGTGACTGCAGTGGTTCCTGGTTTTAGTGCTAGGGGAATACCCAGAAGTCCTGGATCCTGGAAAGGTTACCACCTATGTTCTACACATTCAAGTGTATATTAAATATAAAAGTGCCTAATGAAAATAATCATTTTTATGATAAAAATCATTCAGATGAAAGTATAATTAAAATCATAAAGAGTAAATCAAAATATCCACTTTATGTTTATGATTCTGATAAAAAATTATAATTCCTCTTGCCTGGAAATATTCCACTGAATATTGTGAACTATCCCAGGTGTCACAAATAGTGTTTAAATCTGAAAATTGACAGTCGAAGATGAAGGGAAACAGGTAGGAAAGTAGACAGTAATATAGGTTGAAGTTGTGAAACTAAATATTTAGGAAAAGTACTTAAAGTAAGAATGGCCTTTCCATCTGCTGAGAGGGAAAAGGCCGGTAGTGAGAAAAACAGTTCCTTGGCGGGAAAAAACTTCAAAAAGTGAAGAACGGTTTCTGGGTTAACAATTTATTAGAAGCCTTCAAATACCCCGAAACGTTATTACTCTTTTCTTTTCGTGGTACACATTGATTCTCTAACTATGTCTAGAAGAAGGAAGAAAACTTACCGCGCTAGAAAAAATTGTCTGAAGGGAGATTGGAATATTTGTCCAGAGCATGATCGGAGAGTAGCATGGAGAAACCTGTATCTCGGTGAGAACCACCTCTAAAAGTTTACACAAAAACAAAAATTCAGACCACATGCAGAAATAGAAGAGAAAACAACAGATTAAATTGTTTCTGAACATGGTCAGTGTTGCGTGTTCGCGTAATTGTTCATGAAACGTAAAGGAAAATACGAAATTACACATTACTCATTACACATTAAGGTTACGCTGGCCAAAGAACACGTATTCCCATTACGCATCACTATTTTGAGAGGCCAGAAATTCGTAATTCGTAATTTTGCGTAAAAAGCGGCGTAATTCGCAAGACTGGTGACAATGATGTCGAATACAAGCCAAAGATTTCTGACTCTTTAATTACAACATAATATTGTGAAATTCCCAGGAAATTTTGTCATTTGTACGGCACATCAGTGATCAGTACTGCACCTGGTAGAATAATTCTTCCTCGTTGTATTTCGGCCCGGGGCTTAGAGCACTTTGTATTCCTATTACACTGTACTGCTTTTATGGTTAACTGAATATTAAATGTCATCAGGCAGTACAAATGTGGACTTCGAGCGGTCACATTCCCCAAAAAGGAGAACTTATCGTGGACAGTTTCGAATATTTCGTGTGTCGTGGAGAGATTCTTACAATGTTAGCAACTATCTCTGATATCTTTTACATGCCAGTTTCGATAGTACACGATTCCCGCTCTAAGCATTTGCATTCAAACCCTCAGTTTAATCCCAAAATTGGGAAATTATTCAGTATTCGAGGCCAAATTGATTCTAAAACGTAGTTCGTGTGCTACTAATTTCCAGTACAGTATGCCCAACCATACATTGAATCTGACTAAAAAGAAAATATAGCAACTAGCGACAAGAAGAAAACGTGTGTCATTGGCCGTGCATATATGATTTTTTTGATTTGCTCATCTACATCGCACAATGATGACATATTAGTCAGTGCGGCGTAAGTGGCCCCAAGGTAGCTAAACACCCAGAAAACACACCCAACCAGGCAATCCAATCGCATAAAATATGGAGTAAAGAAAATATCACTAACTATACCAATAATTATATAAAGTATCTTTTGAAAAATCACACGAATGGCACAATTCCAAGCGTTTCCCTTCACACCAACAAAAACGTCACGTCACGTGAGCCTCGTGCCACCCAAGAATTCCAAAAACTGTGGCTCCCAGCCACACACCACCAGAATGCCGTTTGACACAATACCACACCTGTGTATAGATCCAGATTTAACCGATTTTGAAGTAATAAAAAAAGAATCCTTAAAAAATCATTATGAGCGCCCCGTTTGTACCCCGTTTGTGCCATTTCTTCCCATTTCTGCCCCCTCTTTTCTCCCTCTTTTCTTATCTCCATCCTTATAAGTCTCTGCGGGTTCAGCCGCGCCGATTAAAGCGATTGCGCAACATGGACACTTTTTCGGAGAATAAGTGCGGCGTCGCAAGCTTCCTATTTGGGACGAAACGCGCCTATGCAAATACGTTTATCAAGGCCTTATCATGGAGCAATTTGGGGCAGTACAAATGGCGATGGAATCCGGAAAAGGGGAATTGATTCTTTTTTTTTTATTAGCCCGCACTTTCTGTATTGCTTATCTTTCTTTTGAGCCCAAAACAACTCCATATTTCCGTTTGCTCCCAATAATAATCCACTGCGTCTTAACCAGTGCTAATTATTAATTATTAAGCATACCAGTAAAGTGATACACAGTGATAAACATATCCACCATAACACAACCACTTCAGCTTCACTTCAGCTTACTTCAGCTAAATCAACCATTGTTAAACCCCATTATGACAGTAAAATCCAACTCGGTCCTTTTTTCGGCTAAAGTCGACACCCAATCGCCCATGGTTGTGGGTGGTAAAGGTAACGTGATCTACATCGAGGATTCTCTCACCCACAAAAGAAGGGAGGTGTTTGACGCCATGGGCGGAGCCGCAGTTGTCAACTTGGGCCACTGTGACGAGGATATTGCCGCCGAGATTGCCCAGGCCGCCACCGAGTGTTCCTACAGTTACCCCGCTTTGATGACCAACCCGTACGCCGAGAAATTGGCGCAATTCATCATCGACAAGTCGCCTGAGGGCTCCTTTGCCAGTGCCTTATTCACCTGTTCCGGTTCCGAGTCGAACGAAAACGGAATCAGGACCGTTCGCCAGTACTACTTGGAAAAGGGCGAACCTGAAAGGACCGTTTTCATCACACGCAAACAATCGTACCATGGGTACACTACCGGGTGCCTTGCGTTGAGCGAGTCATCACGTAAAGACCCTTTCCGGGCGGTATCCATGTCGGATGCACAGTTTCCTAAGGTTTCTCCTTGTTACCCATACAGAGACAAAAAAGACACCGAATCTATGCAGCAGTACTGCGACCGGTTGCTCCAGGAAATCGAGGATACTGTACTCGAGAACGGCACCAAAAAAGTGGCTGCCATTTTATGTGAAACTCTTTCTGGGTCCACTTTTGGCACTTCTCCTGCTGTGCCAGGATACTTGGCCGGCATCCGCAAGATCTGCGACAAGTACGACATTGTCATGTGGCTTGACGAGGTGATGTGTGGCACGGGCCGGTCCTCTGCCACCGGCGGGTTGCACTGCTGGGAATCTTACCCGGACTTTTCGGGGCCAGATTTGCAGTCCATCGGAAAAACCTTGGGAGGAGGGTTTGTCACCATTGCAGGTCTTTTGGTGTCGCCCAAAATCCACAACGTGTTTGTCGAGGGTTCCAACTACATTGCCGGAGGCCAAACATACCATCAACATGCTTTTAACTGCAGAATTGCCTTGGCTGTACAAGAAAAAGTGGACCGTCTCAACTTGAGACAGAACTCATACGAAAAGGGCGAGTTGTTGGGGCAACTCCTCAAGCAGAGAGCCGCCGAGACCGAAATCGTCGGTGACGTCAGAGGATTGGGCGGGTTCTGGTCCATTGAATTGGTACAAAATAAAGAAACTAAACAATCACTTCCCGTGCAGGCCACTGCTGGTGCCAAGGTTTCGGCTGCATGTCTTGCCAATGGCATGACCACAATGGGCTACGGTGGAACCGTGGAGAGCAAGAGGGGTGACCACGTGTCTGTGGCGCCTACGTTTGTATTGACTGAACAAGATGTGCATTTTATTGTGGACACCTTGATCAAGAGTGTTAAAGAGGTAGAGGAGCAGTTGAGAGAAGAAGGCCATCTTTGAGGGTATTCAAATGTGTGCAGGTTTTCATTTAGCATTTAGTGCAATTCCTGTGAAACACAGGTGTGCAAGGACTGTGTAGAACGCACGATGTTTATTTGATAGAATAACCAGACATCACGTGACGAGATGATGCTGTTTCTTTAGAGAAAGTATTTGGTTTTACCGAATATAAAGAGTTTGCACAAGTGTGTGTATTGTCAGTATTATGAGTACCGCTACGATTTATAACACATCAGCTACCAGTCAAGCGCGTAACGGGGTTTTTATGTGCGTAACGCCAAAAAATTTGCTTGCGTAATCGTAACGAAATGCGTAAGTTTTTTTTTTTCAAATGCCGCCTACGCGTAATGCGTAACGTTGTGAAATTGCGTAATTGCGTAATGGGCGGTTTTTCTACACAACTGTGGAAAAAGATAGGTTCGAAGCCAATCTAACAAACTATTCGGTGCTACTCGAATATTAAGGTTCACGGTACCCGAGTTGAATCTCGATCAGTTTTTAGTGTACTAAAATCAAACTTACCTCGTTCTCTAACAAAACTAAGTTAGTCGTTTTTGTGCAAAAACTGGTTGAAATGGCTCAGATGGAGGTACCACAATTGCATGCTCTGGCTCGGCAGAAAGCAGTATGTATGCCGTTCATCACACTTCCTATACTCATTCATGTTAACCCCGTCCTCATTTGGCATCTAACACCCGGCACCAAATGACTTCTATTGTTTTTTTTAAAACACATTGTGACGCAAACGTAGCGAATTACGCAAAACGTTACCGTAATACGCGAACGCAGCGAAAAAAAAAATCTCAAAATTACGCGATCCACTGTCAGCTATGTACTGCATTGGTCTCAAATATTGAGAGGAAGTTCCAACTCTTCCCGCGCAGGCATATAAACATGCACACTTCTCTAAGGGAACTCGTGCGATTGAGACGAGGCAGATGGCAAGGGCGCCTGTGCCGACCTCGCTTATCCCGCATGCGTCCCAGACCATTAAATGCCGAAGCCGGCAAGGCCCGCCAGGGCGATTTTTCGGAAAACTCCGTCAGAAACATGTTTTTGTACTTTTACTTTTTAGAAGATACATTTCGGATTAATATAACTTTACTCATTTGAAATGTCTTCAGGTGTTTGTATGCTGCTGAATAATGGAGCTACTGTATTGACACCTCCATAAGTACAATAACTGATGGGCCATCGGAACAATAAACACTATGTGATAAAATAAAAAAATGGCAACTGTAGCGCTCTTGCCAGTACCACGAGGAAAAACCATCCACTTCGCCCTTGCGGTATTTTCGCAAAAGTTTATTCCCTCGACTAAGCCCTTTTCATATCGCCGGTGCACACTTTTCAAGCTCATAATCCAATTACATCATCTAAAAGCACCGAAAAACGGGGCACCACCCGAATGTACCCGCGTCGGTCTCGCTTACCGTGAAAACGCCATAAATTATGCTTTTTGCCGCTTGAAATCTGCCCAGGGCCTTGGCATTCCAGTACATGCAGTGCCCCAGGGTGTTGCTCGTGCACATTGGTGGTAAGACCCGAGAAATTGCCAAAAATAATCATAAAATACCCCCGAAAACCGGTTACCCACACTCCTGGGTTGCATGTACCGTGCATTAAGTATTGTGTGGGGGTTCATTAAAGGCGTTTTCCGAAAAGTCCCACCCAAAAAGTTATCTGATCAATCTGATCAATCTCATCAGTTTGATCAGTGGGTATGATCGATTTGATCTAAGATCTATATATGTGGGGGTCCCCATGTGTTTTGAAAAGTTCTCTTTTTTTTCTCTCTTCTTTTTTCTTTTCTTTGTTTTCCTTGTTTTCTATCTTATTCCAAGATACTCCCTTAACCAAATAGTGACCAAAAAATGGCAGAAAAAGCTGTGAATAACAATACAGTGGGTAATACCACTAACAATGTGGTTGAGACCAATACAGACCACGTCGCCAGATCTTCAACAGAGTCCCGCATTGGGTCGGAAAAAGCTCAGAGTGAAACCACTCACGGGTATGTTGTCGATGAGCAACCATTTCCATCTACGGCCAGATCGTATGGTGTTAGAAGAACGGAATTAATGACCGCACAATACTCCACCCCAGCGCTAAAGGTGGCATTCTACACTGCCGCTTTTCTTTGTGCCTATTGCTACGCGTTGGATGGAACTTTGCGTTACACCTTTCAGGTGTACGCCACCAGCTCTTATTCCACGCATTCTCTTTACACCGCCGTCAATGTGATCAGATCCGTGATTGCCGCTGCGTCCCAGCCAACGTTCGCCCGGTTATCGGACCGTTTCGGGCGTCTCGAGTTGTTCTTGGTGTCGATTCTCTTCTATGTGGTGGGCACAATCATCCAGTCACAAGCCTATGATGTTGAACGGTTTGCGGGTGGAGCGGTTTTGTACCAGATTGGTTATTCCGGTGTGCAGTTGCTTTTGGAAGTGGCGTTATCCGATATGTCGACGTTGAACTGGCGGTTATTTGCATCTTTCATCCCGGCGCTTCCATTCATCATCAATACCTGGGCGGCTGGAGATGTGGCCACCAGTATCTTGGGCAAACACTCGTGGAACTACGGAATCGGTATTTTTGCGTTTATTTTCCCGTTGGCGTGTATCCCGTTGCTTATGTGTTTTGTGCACATGAGAATAGCCGCCGGACGAACCGAAGAGTGGGCGCAGATTAATACTGAGGAAAAGGAATCGAAACACGGTAAGAACCGCCTCATAGAGTTGTTCTGGGACCTCGATGTGGTGGGAATTTTGCTCATTATTTGCGTTTTCGGCTTCATTTTGGTGCCATTCACGCTTGCAGGCAACAAAACCGCACTGTTGGTTCGTTCAGATGAAGCTTGGAAACTGGGCAAGATCATTGCACCCTTGGTGGTGGGAGTTTTCCTCATTCCGGCGCTTATCTTGTGGGAGGGTCGTTTTGCCAAGGTGCCTATTGTACCGTTCCCGCTTTTGAAGGACCGTGGAGTATGGGCGGCGCTTATTATCGCGTGTCTCGTGAACTTTGTGTGGTATATGCCCAACAGTTTCATGTACACCATCTTGGTGGTGGGTTTAAACACTTCTATTCTTGCGGCCACACGAATCACCTCCTTGTACTCGTTTGTGTCGGTGATTACTGGCCCGCTTTTGGGTTTTGTGCTTGTGAAGGTTAGGCGCACAAAAGCATTCATCATTTTTGGCTGTGCCATGTGGTTTGTGTCCATGGGCATTCTCTACCACTACCGTGGATCTAGTGATGGAATCAACAACGAGTTTGTCAAGCACGGAATCATTGGCGGCGAGTGTTTGATGGGTTTTGGTGCAGGTTTCTTCACCTACGTGACCCAGCTTTCCATCCAGACGTGCACAAACCACGAATACATGGCCGTGGTACTTTCGCTCTACTTGGCATCGTACAATATCGGTTCCGCTTTAGGTTCGGCGGTTTCGGGCGCCATTTGGACCCAGCTTATGCCCAGTACTATTGCACGTAACATGGAAGCTCTTGGTGCTAATGTTACTGAAGCCACCGAAGCCTACCAGGCCCCTTTCACGTACTTGGTGAGTCATCCATGGGGTTCTAGTGGGCGCATAGCACTTGCGTTAGCATATGCAGAAATCCAGCGCAAATTAATCATTGTGGCGCTTTGTTTGTGTGTGGTGTTGTTGGTGGCGGCGTTTTTGTTGAGAGACCACTACTTGTCGAATGTGCAATCGTTGGATGAAGCACATGCGAAGAAAGAGGGGCACCAGACGATTATGGGACAGACTGTGGTGGTGAACAGTTACGATAACGACCCCATTGCGGACTTTTTCCGGGGTCTTTTCAAGAGGAAGTAGGTGTGAAGGTGAAGGTGAAGTGTTTATGACGTTTATTGGTGAAGTGTTGATGAGGCTAAATAATGTATACCAGCCGACTAATAAAATTTAATTGTGTAAGTATGGTTTTCTTAATGTTCTGGGGATATTAACGTTCGGGTGTTAGGTGTGTCTTAGGGATGTACCTTTTGGTCTTACTGTTGGAAGGATAAAGGTAAAAGCTTAAAGCTTGTCGGACAATATCGAATGAACTAATAAATGTGCAAAAATTCTTCGACACTATTTTACACATTCAACAAGAAGGTGAACGGTTCCGTTCCACTCAAAAACAATCACTCTATAGAAACGGTGAGGTTTAATACAGCATCGTAGACTGCCAAATGGCTCTCATCACCCAAGCCTCGCAAGAATAAATGGATACGCACATTCTCGGTCTTTTGCTGGGCTGCGCCATACTCATCCTTCTCTTCTAATTGAGAAACTAATTTACTCTAACTGTGAGTGTTTTCATATTGTATATATACCTGGTTCAAACGCTGCAACTATCAAAATTACCGTGACAGAGGTCCAATACAGTAGTAGCCTGTGAATGACTCAGCTGACTAAGAAGAACGAAAAATCAATAGTGTTTGGAACCCTGAATCAAGAACTGGAGTCAACTTCCGAACTACGTTAGTATTCCTCTTTACTAACCTGTTTCCTGCTGATGTATCGTTGAGCTCGGCTACTAGACTTCAACACTTACATCGGCGGGCCTATGAAGGGGATTAATATATGTGACTTTCTTTTTGGTTTCGAATTTCCGCAAACCCACCACCCTTTACCTGTTTGAATGTGGCCTCGACTATCATTACACTTCATCTCCTTACCTTCCATGTCCGTAGAATAAGGACGAGCTTGTTCTCCCTGATGTATTCGTAGATCCCTTATCGAAGTGTTTTGATAATATCTACGTTTCCATATTGACCTCAAGTCAAACAACTCAATATAATGATCCGGCTATTATATAAAACAGTTAAACTAGTCTTTCAATGATTCACTGCACTTTTGTATGTTTTCCTCATAGAATGAAGACTGCATCGGGATAATTTAGTCTTATGGAAGCAGTTTTACACTTTCACTGGTATAAGTCCGCTCACAAAGGTATTCAAGCACATTGGAACAATCCGGGCCCTTAGTTAAAAACATCTCTCTCCTAAACCCAGACATCCCCTTGGAGTCTTTGCTTTACGTAAGGCCCTGACAAGTTTAACTGGGATTCGTTTATGACGATCATGAGTATCGCCCGTGAATATAAATAAATGGGGCATGAGTACCGCCAGTCAATAAAACAAATAGGGGTTCGTTGTACACAAGTGTAGAAAAAGAGAGGTTCTAAGACAATCTAACAAATTATTCGTTGATACTCAAATGTTAAGGTTCGTGGCAGTGTGGATTGGCGTGGATATATTGACTACGTCTTTTACTAAAAAATAGTTTCGTGAAAAGTTTGCTGATGCATATTTAGTGGCACTAGAGCTACAAAAAAAAGTATATACTCGATTTCTTTGTTGTGTTTTGAAAGCTAGGGGTGGAGCTGGTCCGCCTCTAGAGAGCCCCCTCCCCATACAACTATATTTTTGACATCGTCCCGGACTCTAACACCATCTTTTTCAGAGTCTACGCTTCCGAATTTAGTCAGGTGTCTAAATCATCCTTTTTCCTTGAATGAGCGGGCACTCCGACAAGTGGGGTCTGATTAAGCGGGTAATGCCACGCTCTAACACCACACTCTCTTTAGTGAGCATCTATTCTGAACCTATTTCAACACACACAAAAAACAATCAATATAAAAGATAAATAAAAAATACTTCAAATAACTATCATAAAACAATCTCCTCTTCATCCTCGCTTGAGATCAAGATGCACTCAATCTCACTCACTTCCAAAGCTTTGGGCTCATATGGTATCAGCCGCCGCTAACCCATTTTGGTCATTCTCTCAGTCCCTTACACGCCATGTAACGAATCAACGAAAATACTAATTTTGTCTCTGAGTAAGCATCGCGCCTTGAGAATAGCCGACATTCTGATCGTACTTGGACAGAGTCTGTTTCGCTTTTCCGTGACTATATTCTTCACCCGAGAAAATTAAGCCACCATTTTCTCGCAGTCTCATTGTATCGTATCTATTAAGGGAAAAACATAAGGTCACTCCAAATACAGAAAAACCTCTTAGCTCGACACTTTTGAAAGTCCAGATTACAAAGGAGGATGTTCTCCCATTCAAGACTACCTCAACCCTTGAACCTTTGATAATATCTTGACTCAGGTTGCAAAAAAGGATGGAATCCCTATAATAATCACCTAGAAGATTTTTCAATATTCTTGGGTGGAAATGTCACAATTCAAGCCTATATTGTATCTGGAAGGGACGATAATACGCAAGGTTATGACGGACCCAGAATCGAATGATCTCCCGGTGACAATGGATCCCCAGCTGGATGAACTAACTGAAGACTTCAATCGTGTTACTATCCAACTTCATGAAACATAAAATAAAATAAATTATTCCGATGGATCATGAAGAATACATGTCTTATATTGGAGAGAAATGCCTAGAGACACAAAAGAAGACATCACTGAGGTGGAGCCCGAACTTCCTCCCATTTCTCAGAACCTCAGCAAGAAACTCAAGAGGTCGAAAGTTATAACGATGAAGATTATATTTTTGAGCAAAATTACCATCCGAAAGAACCTGTTTCTTCTATAGAGAAACTAACAGGGTTCGTGAAGGAAAATGAAACTCGACATAACAAGAGAATAACTACTGAGTCTAAAAGAGATGCCAAAAAAGTTGGCCAAAATTCAACCACCCAAAATTCAAGTGGGCATCGATAGCTTTTTTATATACAATACATTTATAGTATTACAAACACATGAAGATATATTATTCGAACGTTACTGAAATAACAAGGTCAGTGCCTTTTTTGCGCACATTATTTTGCATGTAGATCAAAAAACCTCAAACCCCATTTGTTTCTCAGAGAGACATGTACAAAAAAGGAACACTTATACACAGGTTTAACAATTACCATCTTGAAGCATCAAAAAACACCATTCCGAGATTAAATCATCGTTCCTTAATAATACGAATCAAGTATGTTTCGCTATTTCACTTTTCCCCATCAACTGGTGTAGAAAATCGCTACTCAGAACATTTCTCTTAGCGCAAAACACCAAAAAAGTCTTGCACTGGGTCCAGTAAAGATAAATAAAATAAAAGATCTGATGGCTTCTTTGAAATGACTGAATGATTACACTCCACTCTTTGCATACGTGGTCTCGGACTCGAACGCCTCGCCCTTTCCCGACAACCAGCCAACAATTCCCTCGTGCAAGATCTCCACGTCAACTTTAGGGGCTCCGTTTGCAGCCTCAGCGGCAATCTTATCCTTGGCCCAACCAGCGACAAAACTCGCTCTTTGCACCGAAAGATTACAGTGGATCACGATCTTTTCCGTCTCTGGAAACTTCTCCAAAACTGGTCCAACGAGTTTCTCCTGTACATCGTTAGGGCCGTTGATTTCCGTAGCTGGAACGTGAAAGGACTTATTGATGAACCCTTTTTCAAGAAGCTCATTATCGTTACGGATATCCACCACAGCGACGGAATTAGGGGCTTTTTTGAGGGTTTCAAGAAGCTCCTCTTTGGGAATACGGTGGGGCTCAACAGCCAGCTGTTCAGGTTCCCACTTTTGAATCCATTCGGGTACAGAAGTCATGTTTCTTAAAGAGAGACTGGTTACAAATTTTTTGGAAGGAATCTCAGAGAAGGTTTCACGAGGTATTTAACAACCATCGGTATTAGTGTATATTTGGCGAAGACAGATTTGGTGCTATCTCGTGTTATTGGGCGATCAATTTGGTACTTGTGTGCCGGATGACAGCCACAGTGGACGGCACACAGTGAGGTTTTTTCCAGGATTACAATATCTTGCATAAGAATTCGTGCACACAAGAGAAGGTTTAGGGGAAGAGATATCAATACAGGTGAATTTAGTCGAAAGACCTTGCAACCACAGGAAAATGAGGGATTTTCACCAAAGTGTGGAGACCCATTGGGTGAAGGAAAGTGTGTGTTTACGAGCAGGACCGGATTTTCCGAGACGGAGTGGTTAGACGAGATAATCCAGCTAAGATATTTTTGCGCAATCCAAATTTTCTAACTATGGCAAAAAACCCCGTACCGCAATAGTAACGCTTGCCCATAATCTGGAATCCGGATTGTCTTGTAACACCATCTCAAATAAACATAATAATTGGTGTTTTTCATCCGAATTTTTTTTATGCAGGTCAAAATCTTGCCGTAGTTCGAAAGTCCTGGAGTAGTCAAGTTTCAGTCTCGAAGATAAACAAAGTGTTTTAAGGCTTGTCGAACGGTTAAGAGATACGTATCATTTGTTCACGAAACTTTCATGACCCCAAGGATATTCGCGATTTTTTCAATTCTGGAAGTGGAAATATCCCTCCTAACTTTAGTATGGCGGCGACAGATCTTTTAATTGAAGAAAGTCTTGAAGCTGAGAAAGAAATTAAAGAAATTCAGTAATTGAAGATGTTCCTGTGAAGCCCCACGTGAGGTTCACCATAGTTGTGGAGAAGGTTGTAGAGCTCAAATATTTGTTGGACCAATTTGACCCATACCCGAAGTACGCAAAACAAGCCCTCGACAAGTTATTTGATGAGATAAGCTTAGAAGCCATTAGGGCGATGCCACAGCTGCAAATTGGCGTGTTTTTTAGTAGCGGAGATCCAGACTTCGACCTCTGTGAACGTGGACCTCTGTTGGTAAAATATACAGTAAAGATCACGTGATATACAATCTAGACAGAATATTGTGCGTTTCAATCCGTAATCCGGACTAGTCTCTGGGATAGATAGGTAAGAATTACACGCGCACTACTACATTTACGTTTGGAGCTTTTCTGTATTTCTTTTCCTTTTTCAAGTTAGTCTAAAATGTGGCAAGGAGGTGATACGATCTGACTTGATAAAATCCAACAGATTTTGGAATGTATATGCAGTACCGACAATTTCCGAATATCGAATTATTCAGCAACAATTACCACAAGAGATGCTTCCTTGCGAATTTATAAACATAGTATGGTAGTCGTTCGTGCCTAGAGGGAGATGAGCGAGCATTTTTTATGAAAAAAAATGTGACCCGTGGCTGCTAATGGTTTTGAAAGTCAAGGAAAGTGCGTAAATAGGTAAATCGTCTAGTTATTTGTAATATACTTTTTCAGGCGCGACGTCCTTTTTCGGATATTTGAAAAGGTAATATACTGCTTACGCAATACTATATGGCCGAGTATGTTTCAACCTCCTAAATTTTTCATGGCGTATTCGACACGTTTTTATGAACGAAATAGCGGTAAAGGCATATGTACAAGTATGAAATGGCGTGTGAATAATTCATTCAGAAACGGTGCTGTTACTGTAGTTAGAGTATTCATTAACTTCCAATACGGTAAATGGCACATGTCTATAAAAGTGGGCGTTTTGGCATGCATATTATATACGTTTACATTTTAGGCAACTACTTACTAGTAGAAGGTGTTTCCTACAATTGACATAATCATTTCAAGAAAAGGGTATGTCCATGTGACGTGAATCCTGGAATTCTATTAGTTTGTTCCATTCTATACTTTCTAGTATACAGTAATATTTGAGGACTATCCTCTTTAAATTATGTTTTGTTTCGTCCCAACATCTTAAACTGTCTCCGTCATTGTGGCATCAGAAATAAACATGACAATTTCACAGTCCATGACAATTTCACAGTCCATGACAATTTCACAGTCCATGACAGTACCCGCTACCTCCGTGAAAGCGCCCGCTCGGCTTCCTCAAACATCATGAATGTCCTCCGCACGTCCTCCTTCATCTCCTGTGCCATCAGCACCAACGGTGCCGACGACCGGTTGAACATCACGCAGTTGGTGAACATGAGAATGATATCACGCTCTAGCTCTTTGACCGTGGTGTACACGGCAGCGTCCTCCTTCTTCTTGACACCCTTCAATATCGACTTCAAGTCCTGCGGGTGTTTGATCACGTGCTTGTAGTTTTTTGCAGTCACGGCGGTCAAAAACGGCGACAGGAACCGGTGCGCCTCGATGGACTTGATCAAGTTGACGGCAATGTTCTGGAATCGCTTATACTTCTGTGCGGACGTCAAGCCGGACTTTTCGCTGGGTTCGGCAACGGTGCTTTTCCTGCGTCCGGGAGCGGCCAGCTTTTTGGCTTTTTTGGGTTCAGGCTCGGTTCCTGAGTCAGAGATTTCTTCGGCCTGGCGTTTCTTGCTGGGTGAAGAGTTAAGGGGGGATGGGTGTTCCAGGGTATGTGTTGATGGTGATTCTGGGACAAGGTCTGTTTCGGTGGATTTGGTTGGTTCGTTGCGTTCCTCTGCAGTATCAACCTCTTCTATTTCCATCGCCTCTTTATTCGGTGGGACTTCCAGTTTTGGTCGGTTTCCCAGTGTAAAGTGCAGGTCGGATACTTGTTCTGACTCGTTTTGAAGATTTTCCACTTCAGCAGCAGTAACTTCCTCAGTGGCAGGGTGTGCATCATTTTCAGTTTCTACTTCAGTTGACACTGACTCTGAGGGTTCAGCCAAGCTTGTTTCTGGACTCTTGCGAACCTCAGCATGATCCTCGGGTTCAGGAGATGGATCCACTTCAAATTCAGGCGACGGTGGTTCAGACTGGTCGTCAGAGATGTTGTGGTATTCTGGCTCGTCTTCGTTCTCGAGGGGGTATTCGTTTTCCACCTCTAAAGGTTGTTCCAGTCTGTGTGGGTTTTCCTCTGAGGATTCCTCGGACAACTCTGTGGGGAGTTCCCGTTCTGGTACTTCCCGTTCTGGTACTTCCACTTCTGGTGTATCGACATTAATAGGCTGAGCCTCAGGCAGTTCCTCGTGAACTTCTTCCACTTCTTCTTCGGGTTCTTCTTCGGGTTCTTCTTCTTCGGGTTCTTCATCTTCGACATCTTCAACATCTCCAACATCTTCAACATCTTCATCTTCAACATCTTCATCTTCAACATCTTCATCTCCAACATCTGCTCTAGGTTCAACCTCCACGTTGTTCTCTTCTTCTTCTTCCTCGTCAACATCCATATTTTGATCTCCGTCAGTATCATCTCGAACGTCCTTGTCAGTTTCCTCAATTCCAGCTTGTGAGCTCTCGCGGGTTTCTTCGGAAAGAGGGATTTCCTCTTTTTGGGGTGATTCCACACTTTCAGCAGCAACGGCTTCTGGTTGAACTTCCTCCTCGGCGCCATCTGCCTCGTCAGATTCCTCAACTTCAGATTCCTCAACTTCTTCAGATTCTTCATTGGCTTCTTCATCTTGTTCCTGTTTCTCTTCCACTTCCTCTTCAACTTCATCTTCCTCGTCTTCACCAACTTCGGCTTGTGCTTCCTCAACATCCACTTCCTCTTCTAGTGGCTCTTCGTCTTCAACGTCTACTTCCTCCTCTTGCTCTTCTTCCTCTTGTTGCTCCTCCTCTTGTTGCTCCTCCTCTTGATCTTCCATTTCTTCGTCTTCATCTTGACTGTCGTTTTCATCTTCCACATCCTCTTCCACCTGGTTTTCACCTCCATCATTCAGAACTGCCTTGACACCGGTATCTTCATCAACATCGATATCTTCATCAACATTTTCCTCTTCATCTTCATTTTCATCTTCACCTTCATCTTCCTCTTCGTCTTCATCTTCTGCTTCAGATTCGGCAGCAGCTTTAACCCCGACGTCGACTTCTTCCTCTTTTTTCTCCGTTTCTGGTTCAGATTCTGCCTCCTCTTCCTCCTCTTCTACTTCCTCTTCTACTTCCTCTTCTACTTCCTCTTCTTCTTCCACTTCTTCTTCCTCATGATCCTCTTCCTGTACAGTAGCATCCTTTGCAATTGGCTGTTCGTGGTCTTCTTCAACCCCACCAGTTTTCTCATCATCTCCAGCTGGTATCTCCTGCCCTATATCTTCCTCAACATCAGCAACAAGATCTTCTTTGACAACCTTCTTTGGAGAAGATGCAGCCTTCTTGGGCGAGATTCTGGCCTTCTTCGGTGAGCTCCTGGCCTTCTTTGGTGAATTTATCGCCTTTTTTGGTGACTTTTCCGACGTTTCGGCGTCTTCCTTACTCACTTCTTCACTCGCCTCTATATCCTCCGTCAACACCGGCTCAGAAGGCGCTAGCCCCTTTTCTTTAGCATCATTCTCACGCCCAAGACCCACATATTCCTTCTGGAGGCCTTGGAGCTGGTCTAAGATCACTTGGCCATAACTTAGTGACGCCTCCACAATCACACTGGCCAACGCAGAACGGAGCTGGTCTGGGGACGCCAGAAACACCACCATACCGCCGTTTTCGGCCGTTAAACTCACAAGGCGCTTCAACGAGCATCCCAGAATCAATTTGCGGAGCCCGGCGGCATCCAACGCCTTTTTATGTGGGGGATAATCGAACGCTTGTTCGTAGCTGGAGAGCGTGGCAGCGAAATCGGCCAAAACCGACTCTAGCAGCACTTTCCGGGGCGCCAGAACGTCGGGGGTTTTTTCAAGATGGTCCTTGAGCACGTGCACTAGTAGTATGAGAGCTAGTTTGGGTTCTGGAGTGGTCATGGTGGAGTTTGGTGATGTTGTTTGGGTTGGTAAAGTGGTTAGTAGGTTGTTTTGGTGTAGTAGTGGCCTGCACGTGACGCGGAGAAAGTATCTAGGTATGGAAGGTGATGAAGTTGATAGACAGGGGGGATTGGGGAATTTTGCGAAATATAAGTATATATTACAAAATTAGTTTAGTATTGAAAGTATGAAGAATTGATCTTCCCATGTAATTGGTGAATTCTTGCAAATAATCACACACTCACATTCAATAATCGCATTATTCTATCCCGCACATGAATCCCTGCGACAAATATGTACACATAATAAATTTACACGAATACATTTAACCAAACATTTCACAAAAAAAAACAATGTATTACTTTACCTACTTTTTTTAAAACACGTTCCGAAAATATCCGGAACCCGATTTAATCCACACTAGTGGTGGTAAATATATTGGTAACACTAACCTGTAAATGTAGTGGTAAGAGTAACCTATTAATACAGTGATAGATTATATAATTCTACCGGAATGAGCATAACACATTAACATGAGGATATCCTCAAGTAGTCTGGGGAATTAACTCTTGTAAGCAGTATTGTTGCCCCTTCATGAACCCGAAAACAATGAAAAAACTATGCGCAAAAAACGGATGATTTACAATACGCATTCTCTTTGTTTTTGAATTTGAATTTTACGCCACTTTTACAATCACAAAATCAATCTTTCTGAATGCAAAAGATTCCCCACACGGGCGGTAGGTTTTTAATGGCTACCGAAGTGTTTCTGAAATCTTCACCGAAAATCCTCCATTTCTTCTGGTTAACTATTCTCAGTGTACTGTAACCAGTCTTCAATTAAATGTATACTAACCCGTACATTCAAAGATGGATGCAATAAGAGACTTGATTAATAAAAGTTTGTGGTCTAATAACCATGAATTTATTTGTTAATACTGTATGCTCTTATGATGATGTTATATTTGCCTGCCGCTGATTAATAATTTACGTCGCGTTTTCTATTTCGTATAAATCGGGGTTTAGTATATAGATCGAGGC
>JAJMIV010000036.1:0-46239 GCA_030563445.1 Metschnikowia gruessii
GCACTAGTGGCATCCTGTAATACGATTTGTTTCTTTAAAAAAAAAAAAAAAAAAAAGTGTAGTGATTCTCTTGTAAAAGCGAGTATTACCCGTATGACTTTGTGAGATATACCTACAGTTGAAGAACATCACAAATGTGACTTGAGCTCGTCATAAAATCTTTAGAAAGTGAAACTTGCCTAATTGATTCTTCAATGGCCCTTTTTGGGAGTTACTAACTGATTGGTTCATAAGAGGTTTATAGTCTCAAAGGAGTGGCCTCGGCCCCACATAAGATGCAATATGGTACCTAAGAGATGTAAAATCACGGGAATTGTCAAAAATTATGGTGTTTCGCCAGTATCAAGTCTCTAATTCATTGCCTTGCACAGTTTCGTTGCCACCATGTGAATGGTCAGTAGGACACTTCATTCCCCTAATATACAGATACTGTGGTACTATACCGGGGCCATCTAAAAGTGAATTGTCTATGAAAATAAATAAATATTATGCCCACACTTGCAACTGCTCAAAGTAGTCAACACGCTTCGCACTGGTGGCCACTTTCTGTGCAACTTCGTATCGGATCTCGTCCACCATCACTGGGTGGCCACATGTGACAAAACACGTAGAACCAGGGGATTCCTCGGTGTGCAATTCGACGATCTTCTCAATGTTGGGCCTTCCTTCGCGAAACCACACATGTTTCAAGTCTTCCTTGAGCTTTTCTATAGGGTCTTCAGAGGGGCCTCTTTCACTATGATTTTTGTGGGTATGATTTTTGTGGGTGTAGCTTTGGTGGGTGCTTTGATAGGTGTAGGTGTTACCAAGAAGAGCCAGCGTATCGTTCACCCCGGGAACTATACGCTTGCAGCTGGGCCGTGTCACATATATCTCCGTATCTATGTCCAACGACCCAAGAGAATGCAACTCTTCATAGAACCACGCAAGAGAAACATACTCCCTTACAACCCATATAAGTTTGACCCTCGTATTAGCATTCTTCCGCAATACTTCCACGGCCTCTGCATAAATCCCCGGGATTCCGTTTCCACCAGCAATGAAAACACTGGAGTCGTATTTTGTTGCGGGAGTGGCCTCACCATATGATCCTTCAACGGCAACCCGCATGTATGCAGCCCTGGAAGGATGTTGCTCAAGGTAAGTCTTTAGCCTGGCCGTGACTCCCTCTTTAACTTTGACGTAAAACACAATGTTTCCATCCAAAACGGTATATGTGAAAGGGTGCGACTGCCAGAAAGAGGACCAGTGAAGAAAATGAACAAAACAGTGGCCACCGCCCTCGGCCTGGAATCCAGCAGGCTTGGGAACACGGAACTTCAAGGTGTCGTCTTCATACAACTGGATTTTTGCGTTCGGAAACCCAAAAGCACAAAGTCTTTGTACCCTTATTACTCTATCAAACACCCAGAGACACGCAGAAACATAGAAGTACCAGAGGAAGTTCAAGTTTTGCACGTGGATCCACGCACCGGCCACAAAAGCACCTGCCAAAACAATGTGGATGGCTAGAAACGCCTCGTACCATTTGCGGCGCAATACCAACAACCCCTGGATTAATATGACGAGCCCCGATGAGGTGCCTAGCATCCCGAAAAGTACGTATCTTTTGGTACTACCCAAAGGGATGTGGATGTGGCGAATGTACCCAAAAGAGTGCACCACAAGGAGAAGCACCATAACCCTGGAAATCCAGCGGTGGAACATGACAAAGGTGGAATATTCCCACCGCGTGATCCATTGGAGCACGTTATTTCTGCCTGCGAATAATACGGAAAACGGAAGCAAAGAACTGGCAATAATGCCTGTCCGCACGGCAAAATACCGCATGTATGCTGCCTGCTTGACCCCAAAAATGGGATCTTCGGGTACAAAGTGGATTTTATAGAAGCCTAGGTGCACCACAAGAACACAGAAAACTGCCACAATCAAACTCTCTGCACGGGTCGGAGGCAAGTAATCAAAGACCTTGCCGAGGGGTTTTTCCGTGGTTCTTTCTTTCCCGTATAGTGCCGGGAGCGTTATGGACGATCTTGTCCAGCGCAGAAATCGTCCGGTGCACTTTTTGATAAGGCCTGGGAAAAGCACCTTACTCCAGTTGCCCAAAGCGGCCAACCCGAAAACACCCACCCAATATAGGACCATGTACCTGCCATAGTCGATGGAGCGGTTATAGTTTCCGAGAAATTGGTCGTAGGAATTGCGGTAGAGGGAGATTTTGCTAGGGGCAATCTTCACTGGAAAGTCAATAACTACGTTTTGAAGTTGCGCGTCATGGGGCATTTCTTTAGCGGACCCATAGTATTTTTCGAGTGCTACGTTAAAGGAGTCCCTGGTCATCGATGCATTATACTCGGTGTTGCATTTTTCCACAAAAGACCCGATTTCTTGGGGGTATCCCATCAGGTAACAGTAGGCCATAGTGGCCAAGGCGTTTTCGTTTAGACAAACACACGAGTGGTCACGGAAGTTCCTCCGGCCGCCTTTGCAGAACTGGATCTGGGAAATCACCAGATTACACGAGAAAAAAGCGATGATCAGCGGAGGAAACTTATTGAGTGGTGCACTTCCAAACGCCCTCTTTGGGGTCAACATGACCATCGCACCAAAGGTGACAACAGCTAAAAGATAGAGCTGGATTTTTATTAGACCGGGTCGTTTGAGCCATAGCGGGGTTAGCGTTAGGATGAGTGTGGGTATAAATAGGAGAGACATTGGTCGGGGTTATGTGTTGGTGGTTGGGTGATTTTGGTGGTTTGGGTGATTTGTTGGTGGCTCGAGATGGAATAGATAAAACCCAGATCAAAACGATAAGAAAGTGGGGTGGGGGCCAAGTATGCGAAAATGGATTATAATGGCACCTAACTAAGTGGAATATATGGACCTGCCCTTGGATAAACCTTAATGATGATGTGGCGTGTGTCCTTGGTCCATATAAAGTATTTATCGGAATCACAAAAGAGTTCGGAAAATGTAGGTTATTTCCGGGCAGTCAACAGATTCAATCGAGGAACGGCTCTGGTGATGCAAAAACGAAAGATGTTACCGAAAAGGGCGGTCCGGCATATACTGTAGTGTGTGATTTTCCGCCTGTGGAATGGGTGAAATTACCTGGACCCTTGGAATTGAAGTCGTGGGGAGTAGAGTGAAAAAACGGCCCACGGTGAAAAATGGAAAATGGTTATCCAGGTGGTGCGGTTTGCCGAGATCGGCTGACGAGCCGTACCGAGCGTGCGGTGCCCTCGGAAATGGCGCGTGTGTGCAGGAACACACAAGGCCATCAGATTATCTAGATGATCTGAACATCAGTGCGGGAGGAGGAGCATTTGGCGGAGGAGCAGGTGGAGATGGGGCAATGAAACAGCCATGGAAGGATAAGGGCACAACGAAAAAGACATAATTCGGGTAAATCGCAAAACTTTTAGTGACTTTCCTGTTAAAGTCAAAATTCTCTTTATATGCATTCAATTATATTTTTATTTTCTGGAATATATTTTCTATTTCTAGGACCTTCAAATGGCCTGGTTCGCTCGCACAGTATCCAGCCAATAAGTCAAGGTTCGGGAATATGATCATAAAGTAACTTTAAGAACAGTCCCAAAAAACAAATAGATGTATTCCCGGACCCGGAATGCTCCATACTAGAATTCCCCCTCAAATTATGCCGTATGATATCATTATACGCATATACATACCATTGCTTGGTCCATACCTGCTGCTCACTAATTATTGGTAATGTCCTGCAGATAATCCCCTCCGAGTCGCTCTGGCCGGGCCCAGCTTAGAAATCCGCACACTATAAGAGCAATCGACCTCGCCATACAATACCTTTAATTAGTATACTCACTACAAGTGCCAAAAGAATATAAAAAGTTCTTAAATTGACATTTTATTCCATTATTGTTACAACGACAAATACCACACACATCACCCAAACCACTAAAATCCCAATGTCGTTGCAATCTTCCAGACTCAAAGAAGCACAGGTGCCTCTCAGCCAGACTCGCAGACCTATTCCCCCAGTGCTAGATTACCAGAAAATCGATGCCATGGTGTCGACACTTGGTGGAAACCCAATGGCCTCTGCTACATGCACACTCGAGAACATTACTCCGGGCGAATTGCCTCCAATTGACGTGTTTTTGGTACGTGAACAGGGAAAAAGCTACTACTTCGCCTTTGGAGGATGCCATAGATTCCAGGCCTACGATAGATTGAGCACGAAGGATAATGATCCATTGGTCACGGTGCGGATCTTGCCTGCTACAAGAAAAACGCTTAAGGTGTACTTGGGAGGCTCCGTGGACGAGATGTTTGACTAGAAAAGAGAAATAATTGAACTGCACTACAAAAACACCAAAAAACTAGCAAAAATGATGATAATGAGCACCAATTTCTTATATGATATGTACCGAAATGACACGAATTAACCTTTATTTCACTGAAGATGTAGTTTGTCTGATGAGCCAGGCTGAAAGTCTATGCTAATGTAGAATTTTTTTACTGTAGTTTTTGGTCAACTTATGGGTAGCCGTCGGTGGTTCCGTGTAAGTTGTTTTTATATCCAGTTGATTTCTTCGTGTAAATTGTTTGTTTCGTTACTTTTTGTGAACTCAACTTTATGAATGTAGATAATAATTGCGAAAGCTTTAAGTCGCAGAAATAAAAACAGTATAAAGTGCCACGAAAAAAACACCCTAGGAGAAAATTAAATTTTTTTACTAGTTAATGAAATAAGATTTACTGAATTATGTAATGTTGAAGATAATTTGGGGGTTCGACAAGTATTGTTGCAAATATACCAGCCTTTCTATTTTGTTGTAGTGATAGGTGTATGTATCCGAGACAATTTCGCAGCCACCAAGTAAATCAATTAACGAGGAATGTACAGTTTCCTCAGAGTGAAAATATATATGTTTTGATGTAATTTTTTTAGCTTTTCAGAGGGCTGAAATAAAGAAGAAAACATGGAAAGAGTAACGGATATCTTGGTATTATATTGGAATTGTATGGTGTTGTCAGTTTGATAGGCCCCGCAATGGCAAGTCTAGTACTGTTATCGCATTTTCACTTGATAAAGTGCACGAAATACTACCATATATTGTTGAACTTCAGGAAATTACCAGGGCAAAGTGGTAGTTCAATAACAGGAAAATCCAATAAAGGCAATCAATAAAGGTAATGAGTTACTGGGAAAACATATCTGTATAGATACCCACGGCGTGGTAATGAATTGTGGTGGACGTCAGAAATTTATGGTGTGGGTAAACCACCGACACAAGAGAGGATAATTTCAGTCACTTTTGCTTTACTAAATCCCAATACAAACAGACATTGTTTCTGCCAGTAGTGGGTTATATGGCTGAAACACCGTCATATGGTGGTTTAAACCTTAAGCTAATATAGTATCATTGGGCTATGTTGTTGAAAATGGAATCTGAAGCTGACTTTTGACATGTCTGTAGCAAAAATATCCATGGTATATCCCACTTGTAAAACAAGGAAGTGAGCACAAACTTTAATTCGATGTTATGTGAATACTGATTATATTTCCTACGATCAACAAGAAAAGACGCACTTGTTATGTTAACCCAACAGGAATAGTACATAAGAGCACGTATTGATTCAAAACTCTTTGAAACCTTTCAGATAAAAGTTCTACTAATACCCTAGATCTATCATCCATTCTACCCACCTGTCATTACTCCGGTCCTTATCCCCCTTTCCTGGGATCACCGCGCGGCCTGTTGCAACGGCGTTGTAGAATTAATAGAGTCTACGCTTTCCCTTGGCTCAGCACTCTGGCCGCCAGGAACAGCCAAGAATTGCCTTTTCTTGATCCTTCTTTGCTGCCACGAGAGTGGAATCACCGGCAACCGGCCATGGAGCTCCTCAAACCGCAAAGACGAAAACATGCTAATAACTGCGGCCCAGTATAAAAGGTACCCGAAAACACTGCCATAGGTGGCACTATTAGTCCAGCCAAAAATGGCGGTGAAGAGCATCCAAAACACACCGTCCTCGGGCATTTCGCCATTGCAGCAGTTGACGTGCCACACGCTTTGGGTGATATCGTAAGAGCCCGGACCATGGCCCGTTTCACTGACGTCCATTCCGTCACATAAGTCAATAAATCTCTGGAGCTCAAAGTTCCAGATCCCCTTGGAAAAAAGCCCCGCCGCAACAAGGTACAAGAAACACGTGGACGTGATCAAGAATACCTGGAGTGAAAGGGTGTTTCCCGAACGATACAAGGCAATTCCAACCGCAGAACCAATGGCCATAGCTACAATGGCAGCATTGATGATCGACCACACCGAAGTGTTCTCGTTGATGCCAATACCGCCCACAAACACAATGGCCTCGAGTCCCTCACGCAAAGTGGTCACAAAAGGAAGAATAAACATGGCGTTTCTCTCAGTCCACGCGGCCTCGGCCGTGGCTTCCTTCAAGTTATATGATTTCATGACATGGCCCAATTTCTGCTGCCATTTCTGCTGTAATTTGGTCACGCGGAGGATCTTGACTCCCATCACCGAAATGATGACACTGGCCACAATGGAGAACCCTCCTTCCCAATAATGTTCGGTCAATGTCCAGATATCACTGCCTATCACGTAGAATACTGTGAGAATAATGGCTCCCACTACAAGACACCCCAGAAACCCGGCCAAGCCGCCGGCCCAGATCTGGAACCGGAGTCTGTAGAGCTCGTCTTTGCGGACCTGTTCTTGCTGGTCCGGCTCTTCCACATCGTTTTGGGAGGTTGAATCTTTTTGCTCGGATCTGGCCGGATGCAAGCTTTTATTGACGAAGGC
Source organism: Metschnikowia gruessii (assembly GCA_030563445.1). Lineage (NCBI taxonomy): Eukaryota > Fungi > Ascomycota > Pichiomycetes > Serinales > Metschnikowiaceae > Metschnikowia > Metschnikowia gruessii. The sequence continues at coordinate 6,819 of JAJMIV010000036.1, forward strand.
CAAGAGCACCGAAATGATGATTGCCAGCTCGATGGTTTCTCTTAACACGATGAAAAACACCTGCACGGAGAAGTAGTCATCTAGAAACGACATATTGGCGTGTTTTTTGTGTTTATTATGTGATATTTTATCCTCGCTGAAGAAAAAAAAAACATATTATATATCCTGGTGGAGGCCAAGCCCCCAAAATTCATCGGCTTCGTACCGGACTAAGAAAATCCACCCCGGAACTCGACTAAAAAGGCACTTCCGACATGCACGCTATGCATGCGTCCCCCACCTTGGCCAAGGCTGATGGCGTGGCCGCGCGACCGGGCGGGTTTATCTAGAAAATCAGCCCAGGGTTAAGAGAATGCCACGCGACTGCCGTGAGTATTATAATTCAAGGACGCGCCATTTTTGAGGATATTTCTTAGAAGAGAGGGGATTCAGTATATTCTTCCTTTATAAATTCGTTCTCCATGATTATCTTTATGTTTATTTTTTCGATGATTGTATCTTTTTGTGAGTGTTTAGGGTTGGCCCAGGTTCTAGATCTGGCCAGTGGGGGCATGAGGTGGTGCATAGGGGAGAGGAGCGGAGAGGCCGGAAGTGCCACCCAGCCAATGTCAAGGTCATGAACCACTTGTAATATTTTATGGAATGCTTTTTTTAATAATTGGATTGTGAAAATAGGTGTGTTTTTAATTGTGGCACGATTTTGTGGGTATCATTCATCACATGTGATGGAATTTAAGATCCAAAATGTTTCTTTAATAGCTATGGCATGTCGTCATTCTTGGTGTCTCATAATTTAAGGCGCCCTTTCTATTCAAGTTTATTTACATCAAAGGATCGCCTATACTATTATCTTTAGCTCAGATATTTGTGACCGGGAAATTATAGATAATTTTCAGGTGCTGATGATTCGCTAAATTCCGTGCCCCACAAACAGAAAGTACACTCCAAAATGAGGGCAATTGTTTACAACCCATGCGACTATTTCTTGCAGTAAATGTTCATTGAATGAATACAAGATGGTTCTTTTTGTCACTTTGAAGGATAACGTTTCCAGGGAATACTGGTTAGGACGAATATACTTGGTAGGGGATTTATCTGCAACATGTCCAAAGAGTGCTATGTATATTGTATTGTCTCTTTTCTTATGTGCCTTTTAGATTTTCGGTGACAGACTGTCCAACACCTATCTTGGTTATCCAAGCACGATGATATAATCTACGCGTCCTAGAGAAACCAGGGGCTGGTTATCTATATAACTTACCCACGACTCCCAATCCAAACATGTTTCAAGAAGCGAGGGTCAACATCAAATGCCGCTTATTTTAACTAGAATTGTCCACAGCTCAAAACACAACTCCCTCGTTGTATATTTACAATGGGAAGTATGACCCGGAGCAGAAACACCCTTCATAGAAGGACTCATCGTTCTATTTTGAACATGTCTCAATCCCTTGTCTATACCACATGTTGGATATAAGCATGCAATGGACCATACCTTTTTCTCAGACCAGCAGACCCAGGTTTGAAGCCAGTGCGTACTTCCAATGACACAACAGAGAAGCCAACCTTTAACTTCTTTTCTGGCCACTCAGCAGAGCTCAAGAAGGGTTCTCTTCAAAATGGCCGGCTTTGGGCTTGTTCCCCATAAAAATGCAAATGATATCCACCTAGAATACACGCCAGTGGACTTAAAAATATTCTGGTTTCTTCAGGCCGCCACCCGGTGGTTTCTTACCCCCATTGGATTCTCTGATCTGGGCCACAGACCGGTCGAGTCTCTCCTGATCCGCCCGGGGTCGTTTTGGGGTGAGCTCGTCAGTACGCGGACCTCTGGGCGTGTTTTCATTAGTCCGCGGACCCCGTGGTGTGTTTTCGTTGGTGCGTGGACCTCTGGGGGTATTCTCGTTCGTGCGTGGACCTCTAGGGGTATTCTCGTTAGTCCGCGGACCCCTTGGGGTGTTGCCATTAGTCCGCGCCCGTTTGGGCGTGTTATCGACCGCCCCGTCCCGACTAGGTCCCAGAGAAGTGGACCTGTCGGGCTCAACGCGTGGCCGTTTGGGTAAGCCGCCGTCCCTGTTCATGGACAGCGTTCGAAGCTTTTTGAAGCGTTCCTTGTCGATCTCGTGACTCTCCTCGAACTTGCAGATCTGGTCCGGGAGAATGGGTTTGGGGTCCGTGGAGAAGTACGCGTGGTCCAACGCGTCAAGCGCATTGTATCGTTGTTTAGGGTCCAAAGCAAGCAAATTGCTCAACAAATCGGTTCCGGCGTCGCCCAAAATCGGCTGGAACCGGCTTTCCAACGTCCGTCGGCACGTGAGACCAATGTTCAAGTCCGGCTTGTTTGGAAGAAGCGATGCGTCGGGCCAGTTGTCGCGGTTTGGCGGACCCACCAAGTCAAAAATTATCTGGGACTGGTTCGAGTCCGACGAGCCCACCAAAATGGGTTTTTTCGTGAAGAGCTCGGCAAAAACACACCCCACGCCCCACATGTCCACGGCAGTGGTGTATTTGCGCTCGCCCAAGAGAAGTTCCGGAGGTCTATACCATCTGGTCACTACTAAAGCTGTGTAATTACGCTCGCCTCCTCCAGGCCCTTTTCCTCGCAAAGGAACACCTCCATGGTACACACGGGCCAAGCCAAAGTCGGCGATTTTGACCACGCCAAAAGGGTCGAGAAGAATGTTTGCCGCCTTGATGTCTCGATGCAAATACCGTTGCTGGTGCACATAGTTGATTCCATCTAGAAGTTGGCGAAGAATGCATTTGATTGTGGGTACGTCGAGCTCCGTGGCCGGGTTTTCAAGGAGCCCCACCAAGTCCAGACTCATGTATGGCGAAACCGTGTAAAACACGCCTCTTTGTGTGATAAGATCCTGTGGATTCGACGTTTTGGGTTCCTCGTGGATCATTCCAGAGATACGCAAGACGTTTTTATGCTTAAGCCGCTTCAGAATGGTGATTTCTCGCATCGCCGTGATGGGGAACCCTTCCTTGGCCGAATGGTTGATGAGCTGTTTCAAAGCAACAAGATTTCCCAGTTTTCGGTCCCGTGCTTTCTGCACCACACCAAACGTACCCTGGCCGATTTTCTTGATCACTTCAAATTGCGATAGACGGGCCATGGACTCGAACTGGTTGATGGGCTGGAGCTTGGGATTGGTCCGGGGCTCATTTTCCGCCTTTGAGGGGGACACAGACGTCATTATTGGCCGTTTTGGGTGTGTTTGGAGGAAGACTCTTTTGCTTCTTCGTTATGGTTGGAGCTTGTATACGGTGCGTTGGGATGCACAGAAGAATGGGTGCGAAGAAGGCGTGTGCTCGTGTGTGGATACTGAAGTGGATAATTCGTGAAAACGTGAAAAGGTTACGATATACTAAAGAAAGTGTGTTTTCGCTCAAAAAAAAAAGAGAAAAAGGGACCTCTGTAGAGAATTTGATTCTCGTTAAATTTTTTGAAGAAGGCCTGCTCTGTGAAGTTGGAGTTATAGTGGTATGAGTGGAGGCGTAAAGACCCTCGCGTTTGCTATCTACTGTGTGCGTCTAGAGACATTCATCAACAAGAGACATTCAGTGTTGATCAAAATTAGTAAAGCGCGAAATTTAGCGACAAAGATTTTGAGCTATATTTTAATAATTTACCGAGATGTCGATTCTTTATATGGCGTAACGGCTGCTGAAACCAGTGAGGTCCAAGGCTCTGGAGAAGTGAGCGAGCCTGAATGCGTTTTGATGTCAAGCGAGGATGAAGAGGACATTTGATTTTTTTACGATAGTTACTTCAAGTATTTCATTTTTTTTATATTTCAATTTTTTTTGTGTTTTTGTTGAAAGAGGCTCAGAGTATAATTTTACTAGAGAGTGTGCTGCTTGAACGTGGCATCTCTGGCTTAATTGGACCTCGCTTGTCAGAGTGCCTCCTGATTCAAGGAACACGAATGATTTAGATACCTGACTAAAGCCGCAAGCGTCGAATCTGCAAAATTTTCAAAGATACAGTTTAGTAAAAAACGTAGTCAATATATTCACACCAATCAAAACTGGAGACATTCTTACCTTTATTAAAGTAATCAGCATGCTTTTTGAGAAAAAAAAAAAAGACTTGGATTCATGATAAACTTAGTACCAAAACCCTTAGAGCAAGCTTGAAAACTTAGTAAGATTCAGCTTCCATAAAAAAGCAAGGGATTTTGCAGCCATGAAGCGAATGAATTGGTTTCCCACAAATCACCCAATCAAGATCAGTACCCAATACAACCCACTTCGATGAAAATACCTTCTTCTGATTTTGAATTCTGTAAATGAGAATATATTAAATTTAGCAGGTCATGTAAAATACTCTCACCCATTTTTCCAGTGAGGAACTATTTCGCAGAAATGAGCTTTGATAATCGCGACTCCACTCTGGTGACTCTCACCATAATAGTCAACAATACTTCGTAGCACGATTTCACTATTACTCTTGGTTAAATTATGAGAATTTGAGAATTTGAGAATTTAAGAATTTACTCCTGTTTGAGGAAAAGGCATGTAAGTGTTACGTAAAACCGAGTTAATTTGTTTTTCGAAGACCTATGGTGTCATCATGTGACATGTCACAATGTATGTAATTGTTCGTCTCTCACGGCAAGTAATCTTCTAAGACGGAGAGATCCTTTTTAGACGTTTTGAGTGGTAAAAGACTTTTTTTGAGCCCGCTCTGAATGTTCATAGTTTTTTTTTCAAGGCGAAGATAGTCAGAAATGGCGATGAGAATGGTCACGAAGAAACGAACCGTTTACAGTACGACTAAAACGTTGCCAAGGTAAAAAGCGCGAGATCGTTATTGAGGAAAATCAGCGTTGTTGAAGAAGAGCAGCGTACTTAGTTAACAGTTATTTCTACTTTATATGATTATAAACATGGTTAGTATTATTATTAATATCATGAATGGATTTGTTTCAAATCATGGTATAGCAAATATTATAAAATAGTTACCATTGGGTAATCGACTCGATGCCAAAATGGGTGACACGACCAGAACTGGGGACACCCCGTTAGGATTTCGGATGTTTCTGTTGTATACACCTAATTTGGAAGATGACTAGGACCTACTAAAACAATGTTGATGGATACCGATCGACCGTCAACTAACTGCACCATAGAATTGTATAGAATGTTTTTTTAAAAAATAAAAAATTCATTCAAGGAAAATTTTGACCCACTTGAATTCTTGCAAACTTGAAATAAATCCAAAAAAACATATTGTTTCTTCAAGCACGATCTAGTATATGATGCACCAGAGTGCTTAGCCAGATAAATACCAGAGAAAATTGGTTCTTTGTGCACGAATCAATAGAGAAGTCAAATTTCTGACTCTAGAGTTAGAGAAATAGCATCTTAAATATTGTCTTTTAGATGATTCAGACAGTATTTGAAATTAGACATATAATTCAAAAACTTCCTAGAACAAAAGTACATACTCTGAAAAACTCGACTTGAGTTTATTCACATCACAAGAGACTTAGAATTCAAGACCCTGATTGAGTTATAATATTTGATGTTCAAGTTTTATTTCGTTTGGTGTAATAAATCCAACTAGATCGGAATAAAAAAATTAAACAAACTATTCGGAAATATCGAATATTATGATACTGGAATTGAACGTTTATTACTGGCTTAATCAGAAGCCCATTTATTTTACAACCCTGAAGATGTTGGCTATGCGGAGAATACAGTAGATCTACAAGTTCAGTGCACTGGAACCAAATTCCATATCACATCCAACTAGTCAAAGGGCCTCATAACCTTTCCGCGGAATTTGGACTTGTGTAAATATTTGAAGGGGGAAATTTACGAATGATCACACTCAAGAGGATTTACCAAATGATGAATGAGCGAATGAGACGTCTTCATGGGCCAGGGAAGTCAAACCCTTAAGGATACCCAAGTCGTTTTGAATGGTTGGTACCCGCTTTGTGGCCAGAAATACATATACAAGAAAACTTCACTAGTATTGTTTTATTGAAAGTTATGGTTCGATGTATTGTCTATCAAACTTCTTCCTCCCTGTGCATGATTCTCGCAAGGCGTCTTGCCTCTTTCGACATTACTCCGGCCTTCTTCACATTGAAGCCACCCTCCAAAAGCTCGTTGGTTTGCTCCAATTGCAACCCAGCCACATCGGGCAAAAGGAAGTAGATGAACAAGAATGAAACAAAACACAAGCATGCAAAGAAGCCAAATGTTCCTGGGGGTGTAATGTTCTCCAACATCGTTAAGAACGTGGACGCAATAACCAAGGAGCCAGCCCAGTTAGTTGCTGCAGCGTACATAGCACCGACAGATCTCACATTGACGTCGGAAAACAACTCCACACCGGTCCAAGCAGAGTTACCGATACCGATCGCATATGATGCAACGAAAAGAACCATTCCAACGATAACCACAATTCCCCAGCCAGAAATACCAGCGGTGTGAATAATCACCTGACTGTTGGATGTGAACACAACACCCAAGAAGTGGAAAGCAATGGCACATACGATCAATGAGATGCACATTCCAGGAACGGCAAAAAGCAAAATCCGACGGCGACCCACAATATCAATTATGCACAATGCGATAAGGGTGAAAACGAAATTGGTGGCGGCAATGATGATGGCGACAGCAGTGGAGTTTTTGAAACCGATGGTCTCGAAGATAGTCGTGCTGAAGTACATCAATGAGTTGAAACCAGTGAATTGCTGCACACCTTGCAAGCCACATGCCAAGATGAGGGCACGTAAGTTTGCGGGTTTGGTGTGAGTCAACTTAATAGAATTCCAGATTTGACCAAGAGGAGTTCCAGGAACAGTAGAGTTCGAAGCAATCATGTCCAGAACAACCGCGTCAACAGTTGAGTCAGAGGCATGCGATTCAATTCTTTTGAAAACAGCCTTGGCACGGGCATAGTCACCTTTAATCACGTAGTACCGAGGCGTGTCTGGGAGGAAAAAGAAGAGCACCAGCTGCACGACAGCAGGCACCATGCAAAGACCTACCGAAACTCTCCAGCCGTGAGCAACACTCGTGAGGCCCCAGTTGACGAAATACGCCACCAACTGACCGCCAGTGATGAATATACAGTTGGTCACAATAAGACGTCCTCTATATTTGGATGGAGCCAACTCACTGAGCATGAGCGGAGCGATCAAAGACGCACAGCCCACGCCGAAACCGAGGATGAATCTTCCTGCGATCATGGTCCAGACAGTGACAGCCACGAGCTGGACAATAGTGCCCACAATGAAGAACACGTTCGAGCCCATGAGGACCTTCTTTCTGCCGGCGACATTGGCAAGAATTCCGCCCAAAATCGCACCGAAAAAGGCACCGAGCGACGTCGCGGACGTGATGAGTTCTTTCTCGGCGCTGGTGAGCATCTTGTTCAGCAAGTCCGTTCCCACCTGCACCAATGCAGAAGAAATGTAACCTGTGTCGTATCCGAACATGAAGCCGGAAATCGACGATGCGAGTGTGAGAAGAATGACAAACCGATTAGGGGCAAAGTCAAGCAGGCGGATGCTTTTGGCTGTGGTTGACACCAATGACGAATCTGCCTGGTTGATCAGTGGCGTTTGTGCGCTTTTCACCTGATCTATAAGATGATCCTGCGAAGATTGTGCAGACTGGGACATTTTTGTGTTTGTGTTTTGTTGATGTTTGGTGATAAATATTATGTACGTGTATGGGGGAATTAGACACGGTTAATAGGGATATCCGGGTATACGGATACAGCGAACGGAAATGCCAAAAAAAAATTTGAGTAAATGCAATGGATTAGAAAAATGTCTGGATAAATACACGGTGTGTTTCGATATCTGCCATTAATAAATGTGGGGGATTTTATCGAATCAATGCGTGGTTGATAATATTAGGATGTGTCAAAAACAAGGAAAAAACTGGACGTGGTACAGCGGACGGGTCTGTTTATATAGACTGGCACTGAGGCTCCTGCAGCGGGCACTGCTTTTTTTCGGCGAACCCCGGCCGCGGAACTCAGTACCACAGCCTCAATAATCGCTGAACCACGCGCGCTCATTGGCTGGTCCGCGCGGCGGTTCGCCGAAAGTTCCCTAAACAGGGGCGGACCCAAATGGGAAACAACACGTGAAGGACTATGGTAAGCTCAATTTTGTGAAGGGGGAAGGTTTAAATTTGGTGTTTACCAATTGGGGTGCCTTTTTATGATTGTTCAATTGCTTTGTCACGTATATAATTCTTAAAAAGGAAAGTAGGAAGGTTAAGTTCGATTGCTATGTCTTGTGCTGGTAAACATAACCGAAGTAGGAGATTGGTAAGCGTGCGTGGTTTTTTATTTTTTCGTGATTTTTTTCTCTTTCGGCGTCGAGGAAAATGTTGAGAAAGTTGGACGAAATTTTGGGGCAGATTTTGGACTCCTAAACTGCCAATACCCAAATCTTGAGTGACTTTTTTGGTTGACTTTTTTTGATTGACTTTTTTTGATTTACTGATTACTTTTTTCTGCTTGCATCTTTGGAAAATATCTGAAAAGTCAACTCAATTATGTCTGATATACTCCATTTCCTCCCTTATGCTTGAATTAAGGTTTCCTAATAAGTCCTGATTCTGGTGGTATTAATCTGAATGATCCTTTAAATAGAGAAGTCCCTTCCATTCATCCAATTGTGTTTTTGATAATTTAGCGTGTTCAACTGGCATTCCAAGCCAGGGTCATTTTTATCTTTAATTCTACTGTTTATCAAGCATTATTTTCCCGAATCCCCATGTATGATTTCCGTTAAAAACAGTATGGGAAAGAACCATTCCATATAATCAGAATATACCATAGGTAATACCCGTTAAAGAAATGCCTCATATATCAATAATCACGCTACAATGCTACGAAGAAAGTACTGTTTGGGGAAACTCCTTTTTTCAATTCTACGGTGCACGCCATTAACCCATTTTGAACATAACTCTTTTAAACGAAGCTCAATATGAGGTATCATTGTTGTTCGGAATGGATCCACTTTACTTCAGAACCTGTTCTATTCAATCACCGCTTTTGTTCACAACGCTTGCAAGACGGGTTCGATAAGAAATTATTATTCATTCAATTTCGTGGAATTGCTATAACGGACATCTCCCGTATTGTTCTTCGAAGTGGTATTCGAATAAGCGTTGTGATGTATTGATACAACATGTTCATCTGCATTGAAGTTGTTCCATTTATAACAATGGAAAGATATTAATCTTTTTTTGGAGTCATTTTTTTATGACGGAGATTATGGAAGGGTCATAATGACGCGGACCTTTAACTTGGCGAGATCTCACAACAGAGAGAGTTTTGTTTCACTATATTGGGTGTATCAGCCATTCTCATAATGGGAGATCTCTGTATAACTGGCAAGGCACCGGTTCGTTGGTTACAGTTCTGGTTCTCCTCCACAGTATGTTAACACCACAGTGCTAATTATTCAATTTCAACATGTGCATGTGAAATATATCACCTAGGGTTTCCTAAGTTTTTCCCTCTTTTGAAAGAAGAAAACTATCAGAAAGGAACCACCATTGTTCGTGGACTAATTTAGATTCTGCTTCTTGATATTATACCAAAACTTTCCCCAAGATCTGACAGCAAAGTGATAAAACCCAGATCCAATGAAAGACTTTAAGTAGCTTATTAGTAAGTTCTATATATGGGCCTTTTACAATAACAGTTGGTTTCTGCAAGCCAGAAAACACTCAAAAGGGCTTAGAGAAGTTAAAATGACATTAAATCCGATACCACTGCCAAGGTTCAAACATTGATAATCCCGTATTTCGATAACCGAAGCCTAATAAAAAACTAGGTGGGACCCGCCTCAACGCCGAGTCACTGAAAATATTCATTAGCTGAGAAGCCACACCACTTAGCCACGATCAATTATGCGTTCTCCAGTGAAAAGATAATAGTAGCCAATATACCCCAAGAAAGCAGTTCCGATCTTATTCAAATAAACATAAAAACCATTACCACATGTGGTAGTGGAGCCACATTTCTGGCACCAACCGCTCCAAAAAGTAAGTATTGTATATATTTAATGACCATCCCTTGGGGACTACCATTTTTATTCAGTGTTGCAATGTAGTGTTACACAGGCAGCAACCACTGCCGATACTTCTGCTTATGACCGAAAAACTGCTGAAGAGCGAAAAACTGCACAAAATCACTTCCAAAAACTATTGAATTATATGGGACAGACTGTATAGGCGCTTGTCACCTACATAGGCCTGAACCAATAATATGTTTTCAATATACTCCACCATACTGGTGATAGTTAGGCAGAAGAGGTATCTCTGGAAATGGACTTTCCGGAGAACAGGCCCGGGAATAAAACTATCAGAAGGAAGATAACGTTAATGTAATGTAGACGTAGCCCAAAGGCACGTTCGATACACCTAAACCATAGTGTAGCGTGAATACCTAGAGATACCTGCATTGTATAATAGAGATCCAGAGAGAAGACTAGTTAAGATGATTAGCCAATCAAGTTACGTTGATACCTTGTTAAGAGCATAAATAAGTTAGATAACTGAAAAAGTGAAAACTCTCTCAGCAAGTAGGATATGGACATTCCAAAATATGCAGTACTACGTGAGTATTGGCTTTTAACAGACTTTTCGGCTGATGTCACCTGGAACCATTCAGAAACAAGTTTACAGTATATATGGCCTCAAATAATCGCTCTTGGTCACATAATAAATCCTTTAGGAATCCGGGAAGGCTATCCATAAAGTGAGGGCCTAAAGTTTCCAATTTCAATTGTGACCGTATTCACCGTAAAAGATATTGTAAATATTTTTTTCTTTGAAATATGAAACTTTTCCAATACAAAGTCTCTCTTATTAATGCTCCATACTCTAAACATCAGAAATAGTATCGCAAAAACTTTCTTCTATTATCGCAGACGGTTAACTCAACCATACTTCGCAATTTCTCTTTTTATCACTAAAAGTTCTAATCTCTCCCACTTGGAAATCCCTTTGAGTTCATATTCCCCTTTACGGAATATTCATGAAACTTAGAAAAGCAACTCCACGCTTGTGAAAACTAGTCAACTTGCATATTTGCGAAAAGTTAGTATATTGTCATGGCCCAAAGAGGAAATACTGTATGACATTCCACGCATTGAGAAGAAACTCCCGTGTTCGGTCACTCTCTTGGAAATAATATATAAAGTCAATCCTCTTCCACTTTATTCAACTTTTTTTTCATCATCAATTCAATCAACTCAATCACAATGGCTGCCCCAAAGACTTCTTCCAAGACTACTTCTACCCCAAACAAGGACAACTGGGGAATGACTGCTTCTTCTCCAACTGGCTGGTACACTTCCTGTGTCATTGTTTAAGTTTTTCTTGAACCTCTTTTCGAAAATAAAACATGTGTCTTTGTAAGCTTACTTATATAGCTTTAATTCATATCTTCATAATTTTGGAAATCCGTAGAGACGGTAATAAAGAGCACCAGGGAAACCACTTACGTGCTGTAAAGTGTTATTTCTTCTTGGTTTTGATTTTATCAAATACAATTGGGCAAATTTAGCACAATTCTACTATCCCATTAGTAGAGATAGATCTGGTCGAAGCTGAACATTGACATCTTAATTTCTGTGCTAGAGCATCTAAGTTTGGTCAAAGGAGAATACATCTGCCAGGTCTGTTTAACTAGTGATGACAATCAAAATTGTTGTAATAGACTCTTTTGACTAAACCTCTGGATTTCATCATTACGTCTTAAAGGGTAGTCATCTTGCATTTTTCATTACTTAGGTCATAGATATAGTACGATAATGGACAGTATATTGACTGAAAAATGTAACTTATCATCGACCTTTATCCGATTAACTAATCATGGATACTCCACGGGGCTTGGATATCACTTGTTTGACTTTGAGATCACCACTTTCTGGCCTTTCGTGGGGTGCCAAGGATTCTCAGATAAACAGATTCAAATGATAAAGAGAACTAATGATATACACAAAGACGAAAACATATTTGTCTGAGATATTTATCGGGACCTAAAAAACTTATTTTCACTCCTGAAATTTCGGAAGGAAAGCCTCGCATGATACCATTCAACATTATGAAACAAGAGTAAACTTCTGTGTCTCCAGTCCAGCAAAACTTTACCTGAGAGCAGAGGGATAAGAGGCCACACATCAAATTGGCGAAAAAATATTAATTAAATGGCTCGCAAGTATACTCCTAACTAAATATCCAATCTATATTTTTATCAATGACTACAAAGTTTGGATTCAAAGTTGTTGATTAATACAATGCTTGATAATACATGAAACAGGCCTTTATATTATGCCTCAACGGTTATTCAAACGCCTTAAAATTTAATATTCCCGCAATAATAAGTAAAAAAAATACAGCTTGTTTAGTTCTGAGCCAATAAATGAACCGCCACCTGAAATAAGCTCTAAACTTTGTCCTTTTGTAATATTCACCGAGTCACGTGATGAGGTTTATGCGATTGCAAATTATCGTTTCCTACAACTTTCATGATAGTTTAAAATGTGTATTTGTATATAGATAAAGAGAAAAATCAGTTCATCTCAGAAATTTGAAGCAATTCCTCAAGAAATAAATGTATTTCTGACTAACTTAAACAATAACACAAGAAGTGTACCAACCAGTTGGGGAAGAAGCAGTCATGCCCCAGTTGTCCTTGTTTGGGGTGGAAGTAGTCTTGGAAGAAGTCTTTGGAGCAGCCATTGTTGATAGTAGTGTTTGTTTGATGATACAAAAAATCCAGAAAGTCAGAGAATCGTTTGGATTTTATATTAAATTTGTTAAAGTGGTGCCGTGATAAGCCCGACAGGGAATTTTCATCTCTACGCGCGGAACGTCAGACACTTTTGCCTATTTGGGCCACGACAGTGTATTGGGGAGGAACATCCGTTTCTTTTTAACCCCTTTGCATTTAAAAGAAACATTTCAGCTGAATCAACATAAAAATAGGGGTAGAATTTGAGTGAAATTTTCCGTAAAGGGAAGAAATATCTCAATCGCAAATGTGGTGATAAGGGTTTCCGTCTAATTCCGAGTTAATTAATCTGCTGTGCATGGTCATGCACGGGTGGTCTTTAGGGAGTATCATTGTGGTTACCGGATTAAAGAATAATTGAAACATATCCTTGTATAATTAGGAAAAGAGTAGGGGGTCGGACGTTATCTCCGGCGCAAGAACCTCAAACAGGGGTAAATAACGGAGTAGAAACATTTAGTAAACTTTGGAAATTAACATAACGGCAATTTTAAACGTAAAAAGACTCATTTTTAAAAGTTACACATAACCAAGGATATTAAAGTGACTGGCTTTGATGCATTAGAAATGATGATCTTGGTGTCGAAACTGTAAGGGTAGCTGGTTAACCCCTAAACATCATCACTCACCGAACATATATAAGACCTTATGTCAGACAACTAGCTAACTGTAAACCGGATCCTGTCAAGAAGTGTTTTATTTTCTAGGATGATTCTACTCCTTTTCTTTATATGAACTTGATTGGCTAGAGGTGTGGCATTATTTCTGGTCCTAGACACCACGTTTCCCCTTTAGAATCAGCGACTCGAGCTTCTGGGTGCTATAGATTGTAAACACTTTTCGAATTTTCAAAACATTGCGGAATTATTAGATAAATATCGAGATATTTCAAGTACTTTGTGGAATACGCCCGTAAGTTAATAAAGTTTGGCAGTTTTCTTTCCAGAAGTGCAGTTTTGCTTATCCAACTTTGGGTGATTAACCTTATGAGGCCAATATTATGAAAACACATACATCCAAAAAGGTCATCTGTGATTATCAGCTTATACAGGGTTTAAATATGAGAATACCACGTACTACTTTACACTGTGGCCACATCTCGGCTTCTTTCAGTTCTACCGTATCACATTAGTACTGCTGTGATACAAAACATTTTATGCAATGAAATCTGATTCTCTAATAAGACCACTCGTCTGAACGTGCACAAGCACTTCTGAGGGATACTCAAAATATTCCACTTCCAGAAACTTTACGATTTAATGGGTAAGTAGTTTTTCTAATCTTTTAGTGATTCACACATACATTTACCAATCCCTGCATGACCTCATGGTCCAGACACGGACCCCCACGGAACCAGTAATTTCTCTTTATCTCGTGGTTTGAGATTGAGGCATTTTTACCATTTCGAGTATTTTCAACTCCTTTTTTGAAACATTTCTCTCGCCTTTGACCGGAAAAATTCTTCCGCGGTGCATTTTTTACTCAAAGATAAGATACTCATGACTCAGGCCATTGTCATGGTCCAAATAGGAAATACTCTGACGGCCCGCACCCACAGATAACGACCCCTTCTTGTGTTTTACCATAGTGCCAGCTATATATAAAGCAGAGAAAGTGCCCCAACTTCCATATTCATTTTCTCATCAACACAAACAAATCAATCACAATGGCTGCCCCAAAGACTTCTTCCAAGACTACTTCTACTCCAAACAAAGACAACTGGGGAATGACTGCTTCTTCTCCAACTGGCTGGTACACTTCCTGTGTCATTGTCTAAGTTTTTTCGGGACTCTTTCGATTAATCAATAGTAGGAACTTTTACCAAGTTTATATAGTTTGACTAATATATACGTTTTCAACAACTTCATTGTAGATCCAGCACGTGATTGTTTGTGTGGTCACATGATGAGTCACGTGAGAAGCAAAACCGTGTGTGATTCAGAATTACTCCAACCGAACCAATCGCTGAGTATCAGGTGGATTTGCTGAAAGGGCGTGAACTTCCTCAGAAAGTATGGAGACATGGGCCAGTGGTTCATATGTCTTCTTGGTAGTAAACCTAGGGTATTGAAATGAATACGGTCATTTTGAAATTCTTTTCGAAACTTACCAGGAAAGTACCATCCTACCCGTCGTCAAATTTAATCGACACAATTCCATAGGTCTGCAAAAGCTCAAGCAATAGCATACTCATGATATTCGTCCTTCGCCCCTTGAGAGAAACAAAGAGCCAAATCGTTTACAATATTCCGTCGAAATTAGGTTGCTACCGACCCACGTGATTTTCTGACCAGTACGTTGACATTGAGGAGTTACCGTGTAACCAGAGATCCCAAAATGGAAAAAGAGCTTCGAAAAAATGACTTTTCCGGATTACATTGGAAATGTCGTTTCCCGATTGGGACCACTTCGCGGATCCTGTATGAGAGCGAATAGAATGGCCAACACATCTTCATGGACTCGATCGGGGAGAATACACATGTGTATTAAAGAAGAAAAATAGTGAAGTTGGGGTGTGTCCAGTATGTTTGGGTCCTCTTCACAGGAATAAAAGCATGATATTTCTGGTTTTAGTAATTGATACAATTTCACAAGCGAGTCGGAGAAACCTCTAAAGGACACGTACGTCGTGACTCAACGGTGCTCCGGTGAGGTGCAGGAAATTCAGATCTGGGAAAAAAGAAATTTTCAACCTTTACTCCAACAACGAAGTCTTTAGAGGGATTCCCCTTTTTTCAACCTGGCAATATTTATATGAAAGTAAGCCAGCAAAATAATACACCACCCACCTGTTTCAAAAACATGGCCAAGATTATGGAAAAACCAGAGACCTTTAGTCTTCCCCGAAAAATGTGCGTTGACGAATGAGGGCTGAGAACGTGCCAACATGTATGTCGCATTTGTAATCTGAGATAAAATTTTTGAACACAATTCTCACGTGACACCATCAACCATGGATAAGTCTTAGCACGCAGTTAACCATCTCCGCCTATTGGATCCACAATTTCAACACTTTTAAGAAAAATTACACACATTCTCAGACTAATGATTTATATATATGAGCCTTATCGTGAATTCCCAAGCAATCATAAAATTGAATTCTTCACCACATGCATAGACGAGGAATCTCACGGAATACCCACAACACGTTGTATACACTCGCTTCTACTGCGGAGCACGCCACAAGATAAACGCGAGCCAGGCAAATTTTTGAGTTACTGTCAACCAAAAAAATCACAAAAAACGCCGCTTTTGGTTGGTGTTTTCTAAAACAATCTTTTCAAGCCGCGCCAAAGTTACTTCAGACCTTTTTGTTGATGATGTCTTCATGGATCGTTGATATTGAGTCCTACTTAGTAAAAGAAACAGTTTACATTCTAAAAACAGCGTGTTTTTTTAAAGTTTCAAGCTGGAATGTACCAGCGACACGTGCTCTCGGGTAAACCAAGATACGAGGTGTTTGGAAGAGCGGGTTAAAAATGTGATAAGGCCACGTTATGTATCCTTTTTTTATGTGTCTACCCAGATATTGAAGAATAACCCTCCTACTTTAAGACACCACAGAATGGAATATATTTCATATCAAACGAAAGAGAAACATCACAGAAATCCTTGGAAACCATGGAAATAAAGGCATTACCGTTGCTCAGAATTATTTCGTGGTTCTTCTCGAAGCGCACTTAACACGTCACATTTCGCATTGCCTTCGCATTGCGGGATTATTTTCCTGGTGGCTGTTACGCCTCTTGCGGCACTATGGTGAGTAAAATTCTTCATAAAAGAGTAAGTTATTGGTGATTCTTTTATAAATTACTAAACTTTTTTTACCGTTTACTTTAGGACACTCTTTTACATCTCTATACTAGCGAAATTACCCCAAGTAGTAGCCCTTTCGAAGACTACCCACTCAATCCATGACCGTTGCGACGTCATCCCATCCGGCATACCTCAGACCATCGCGCGTTACCGCAACTCGGATATGCACAAGTTGCGACATTCGTGAGTCTCGAAGATCCCAAAAACCTAACTTGCAGGATATTTCCACAATGCAATAAATAAACAGTGTAACCGAATCCCGGCTAGCGCAAATATGTATGAGGCGCGAGCCACATTTGCATGTATATATACCAGGTGTCGCCCGCCTGCTCTAGCTTCAGCTTTTTTTCGCATCCCAAAACATAACATAATGCGTTTCTCCGGTGCTGTTATTTTCGCTATTTTCGGCCTCGTCGCCGCCAAGGACATCTTTGAGTTGCAATCTGAATTCGGAAGCATCGACCACAGTGACAGTGCGGCTTTGGCCGAATGGCAAAAAGAGTACAACGATGCTTACCAAAGCTGGTACCAATCCAATATTGGTCCTCAGTAAGCATACAGCCATGTATCTCAGGTCATAAAGCGGTGCTTGATGTCGAGCTAAACCGCTTCAAATATTGAATGAATATTACTGAATAAATTCCCACGTTGGTATCTTGATACAGCCTTGTTGGAGTTTTATGATCTCGCTGAGCGTAGATGATTATAGTTCTAGAGGGTGTGATCCTTATCATGGGTGATTTATTATATATTGAATAAACAAAAAAGTTGCTTTTGGTGTGATTCGTAGTAGTAAGTCTGGGCGGGTGCGTCCTTTTATTTCCGGCTGGTGGTAGACTGGGGACTGTCATGGCGTGTTTATGTTTCATAGTTCTGATAGTTTTGTTATCAGTGATCGTATGGCGATATTAGGATTCTTTGGTGTTATCATATTTCTGAGGAAACTTCAGAGCCTTACCCGGATCTTCCCTGGGGAAGGTTCTAAGTTGTTGGTCTTATCTACCAGGTGTACTTTAATACGTGGAATTCATGTGAGTTGTTATTGAAGAAGTTGGATTAATCTCTGACGAATTTATGCTGTTCGTGTTTGTTTCCAGAAGGTATCCCACTTCAATGAAATCTCGAAGATGCCTGTATTTGACTTGATTATTCAAATTTAACTCAAAAGACAGTTATCTGACACATATCCAGTTTGCATAATGAGCGAGATATCAGACTCCCACCTAGGTATTCACTATGTAGTTCATATGTACCTTCTTACTAGTGTAACTCTACTTCTATATTTCAGGATACACCCCAACAATATTCCTAAACAGGCCAGTAAATCATCACGTTCGTTGCAATCTGACTGTGATTTCGAAGACCGCTATCAATAGTCACGCAATAGTGCTTACTGTTCGGAAGAATCCCACCGTGGTCTAGCTTACGATTTGATCTTTTCTTGATTTTTTGACCTTCGCATTTATTTATGAAAACTCATACCTTCTTCTGAATGCTCTGCGGAGTGTGGTATATTCGTGTTTTCTGTTTTTTTTTTTGTTTGCTTTTGGTGGTTTAATAGTGTATCCAAAGTGGGAAGTAAATACCCGTCTTAACTTCGCACTGTTTTGTACCATTAGGTAGATTATACCCGATATCAAGGCATAAATTGACTAGCTATTCAAAAGGTTCCTTTGCCACTACATTTTTAATTTAAAACACTGATATATATTTCTTATAGGACAATTCCAACCGTTTCATTTTGAGAGTGTTAAAGTGCACACCTTCTACGAAGTGGGAAGCGCAAAACATAAGACATTGTCACTTTCTTGGAGGAACCATTTAGTGAAAGTGGGATTCAATAAAATAATTGAATGTTTTATTACTTCGAATTGATCCGATTTATGGCTCGGGTAACACCGAGAAAGTAATTTTCCCTATTGCTAATGGGTGTTCATTCAACCTCTTCGGGTCCGTTTTTACTAAACGGGTGCGATTTCTACAAACAAACTCTGACAATTTCCCATGTCCTATGAAAATATTCTCCAAAGGATTCCCAAGTCTGTCAGAAAAATTCTCTTTTTGGAATGGTCAAACTATGTTTGAGTGAGCACCTGGAATATTACTCGCACATAGTCACACACGGAATTTCTGGAATTTCTGGAATTTCTAGAACTTCTGGAAGACTTCATGGTTTCACATTATGGGATTATTTCCCTTTCTGGCATTTACAACTCCGGTGTCAAAGATATTTTTTCATCTCAAAATTGTTCCTAACCCAAAGGGTGGATCTTCACCACCACACCATTGTCATGGACTAAATAGGTAAATCCACCAGACGGGCCGCGCACTAATCCTAAGAATTCATACTGCTCTGCAATTTGACGAAACTAATATAAATTGAAGAAAATTCCTCGTCTTGTTCGTCTTTTTTTCATCATCAAACAAACACTTCTATAAAAATGGCTGCTCAAAAGACTTCTTCCAAGACCACTTCCACCCCAAACAAGGACAACT
The DNA here is from genome assembly GCA_030563445.1 of Metschnikowia gruessii. Taxonomy (NCBI): domain Eukaryota; kingdom Fungi; phylum Ascomycota; class Pichiomycetes; order Serinales; family Metschnikowiaceae; genus Metschnikowia; species Metschnikowia gruessii. The sequence continues at coordinate 25,927 of JAJMIV010000036.1, forward strand.
GGGGCATGACTGCTTCTTCCCCCACTGGCTGGTACACTTCCTGTGTTATTGTCTAAGTTTTCTTAGAAATTTTCGAAAATAAGGATTCTTGTATATTGTATAAAATATATTCTATTAGCTTTTAATACAGTTTTTTGAATTACGATGGAAATTGTAGACCTTATGGAAGTAATGGTGACTAAGTGATTGTACGTCACGTGATCGGCCCACCATCAATGTGGATACACATGATACAATTTTGAAGCTGACGTTTGATGTTCTGATCAGGTATATGTTCACATTTCATGGGGAAAATTTACAAGTGTAATCAAAAGATGGGATATCCCGGGGCGTTTGCCTTTTTCGTTCAACCATTATCTGAGAGTATTGTCAGAATGGCTCACGCACTCTAAGCAATAAGTAAACATACAGTAAAACTGATATAATGATACTATTGTCATGGTTTGGAAATAGGGGCATGGATATAATAGTCCTATAATATTATATAGCATTTTCGAGTTTTTGGAATCTTCTATAAGGAATACTTTGTGTGTACCCCATAAAAACAAGACGTAATCGATTGCGTATTCACCTCGGGTATAATCAACAATTCAACACAACATCTCTAATGGAAATTGGTCGTCTTCAAGATTTCTGTCCCGCTACACTTAACATAATATGCCTCTTACGCTGAAATATTTCTTCAGAAGGGGTCGAAAATAGCATTTGTGGCTCCTGGTACCAGACTCTATATCCTTCTTGATGGCTTCAACAATATTCAGAATGGGTGGGTAGAACCAACCATTTCTCTCGGGGGTATTTCCTTTTTAAAACTAATTATGTTTCTGTATTTCACAAACTTACTTGTGCTATAGACATGGAAGGATACAAGTTGAACTCCGATGTGTTCATTTATAGTGTTGTAGAGCTATGGCCAATAATGGTGGCACAAAGAGGAGGTTGTGTTCTGTTCTTGCTTATCAAAAGACTAACGTAAAGTATAGATCGTAAAGGGTTACTCTTGGTTTATATATGTACTGAAAAAGTGGGCAGAGTGATATTTTTTGGCTATATTCCTTTTGAGTAATATTTATAAACCATTCGGCCTCAAACAATTGCTGCGGAAAAGAGCCCAATCCTTTCTCGTGTGTTAAAAGAATTTCCTGTTAGAGGTAGGTTCTTGGGTTCAAACACACAACATTCCCAATTAACACATTCTACTCAGTTAATCGTTATTGAGGAACCTATGGAGTACCTTTTGGGGCGTTTGATATGAATGAAAGTAATTTAGACATCTACGATATCACGTGACAAGTATGGGCTTTATTAATTAAACTCCTCACAGTCCCTTGTATAGGTGATTGGGAAACATCACTGGTGACAAAGGTTCTCTTTGGATTGGTCTTAACCCCATGAAGTACTTTTTTGCAAAACAGAACAACATATAAATATTTTCTTCAAAATTACCGTAATTATCGCATATGGTTGATGATTCTGTTCCCAAAATTCGCAGCATTAAACACTCCAGGGAAATCAGTGCGGCGCACATCCAAATGAAAATGACCCATCACATTTTCGTAACCTTTCGTATATGTACTGCAGATCAATACGGAAGGCTGAGCTAATGAAGGCCAAGCCAAGCTCGGGCAGATCCTAATCAGATGTTGTCATAAATTAAATTTCTCAGTAAACGGAAACTTAAATAGTACAACGGTAACCGTGACAATGGTATTTGCACGCAAAGAATACTCTACCACCAAAATAGATAATATATCCAAATAATAAAAAAAGAGAAAAAACGTAATAAATTGGTCATGTTAGAGTTCCCAAGATCAATGACGGACTTCCGTGCAAGTTCCACCATTTCTCTCTACATCTATTAACGAAAAACTCTACTGTCGGCACCCTCCCTTGATTTTGCGATTCTGTAGGATGCCCTATCTGCCGGAGACAGTACACGTCAGATCTATAATTAGAACGGCAATGTCAGCTTGAACTCTTTGATTCGACCTGAAGAATTCAGAACAGATGAGAATTGTGATGTTTCATGAATTATAAGAATTACCAAAGCTCCACATTCCTACTTCTTCTCATAAATGAAATATTCATGAAAAATTAGCACTAGTTGCAAATTTATTACGAGCTCTATTGTGCTGCTTTGCTTGCGCGAAAAAAAGTACCAAAGCCTCTTGTCGCAAATAAGCCATCACAAAAACGAGTGTGGCTGTGCCTTGTGAAAAGGCTAGAATCTCTTTTTGTAATCAGTCAAGCCGTGGATGTGCCTAATCAATAACTCTGCATAATCAGTGAATCTACCTAATTAATGGCTAGCCCTTTGCACATCATTATCACTAATATTACCCTGGATATTCTCATATACTATCATCCAAATACCAGATAAGTATTTCTTATCACAGGTTTATCAAATATCATCATAAACATCATCACCATCATGAAAACTTAGACAATTTTCAAAATTTGAACCTTCTCCTTGTCCCACTCTGCAATCATCACCAAACTGCGCGGACATCTCGCCACTTTGCATAAGGGCTATGTTCTTTAGAGTCGGCAAGAATGACTGCATAACCTACACTTTGTTCTATAATTATCTTTAAAGAGTTCCATCAAAGAATGGTTTATCCAGCAAAGTAAACCATCATTAGCAAGCGTAGACTAATAATATAAATATCAAGGTCTCGTCCACTAATCTCTCTCCTTCTCTATCAATTCATCACTTCATCGATTCATCAATTACAACAAACAATATGCGTTTCTCTCAAACTTCTATCATTGCCATCGCTACTCTTGTCGCTTCCAAGGACGTTCACGAATGGGCCGACGAATTCTCCACTGTTTCATCTACTGACACTGCTGCCTTCACCATGTGGCGTTCGGGGTATGAGGATGCCTACAAGAGCTGGGTCAAGTCTTATTTCGATGCCCACCCTTCGCAAAAGGGATTCGCTACCGGTGAGGTTTCCAGTATCGAAAAGAGTTTGTTGTCAGAAGCCGATGCTGAGAAAACTCGTGACTACAGCTACTTCTATAGTGAGTTGAACGCTATTCAAACTGACGATGCTTTTGAGACTGAAACTGGTATCTATGAGACTGAAACTGGAGTTTATGAAACTGAAACCGGTGTTTATGAAACTGAAACTGGTTTTTATGAAACAGAGACTGGCGCTTATGAAACTGAAACTGGTTTTTATGAAACAGAGACTGGCGCTTATGAAACTGCCACCTACTCCGTTGAGCCCTCCTCCTCTAAGTTCAGCTCCAAGCCTACTCACCTGATCCACCTTTCTGTGTCGCAAAGTTCTGCCGGTTATTTGCCTCACTCTGCTGTTAAGCTTGCCGCTGCGGTATCTTCAACTGGATTGTCTACTAGTTTCACTGGATCGAGACTGGCTGGTGTGTCTTCTTCTCGTGACCACTCCTCGAACCATTCCTCTTCATCTGCTCATGGGTCCTCGTCGTCTCATTCTTCTTCGGGAATGGGAGGACACCAAGCACCAATGATTGTGGGTGCAGCTTTGGCTGGACTCTCGGTGCTCGTGCTTTAGATTAAATGAGCTTCTTTTTTTTTTGTCTGTTTTGATACTATAGTTTACTACTGCGTTGTTTATGTATAGAAATGGCCCTCTTTAGAGGACTATTTTATGTATGACTCAATGAATGGTTTTTACAAGGTTAGAATATTTAGGTTTGATCGCATTGCACTTGATCCGAGGACGGTTTATACTAGCTTTCTTTCTTATTAGATACAGTGGGCGAAGTAATGTTGGAAGATCTCTGTTTGTTTCTATATTCATCACGAAATACACGATGATCTCAGAATTGGCCTAACAGGAATAACCAAAGGATGGTGCAATATACTCAGACAGTTATTTTAGTAATGCAACACTTCTGCGAAGTATACTTTGCTGTATGAATAAAACAACATGCTACCTGTATCAACAGCCCCGACTTTTGTACCCAGAACTGTCATCAAAAACCCACTTTTAGGTTTACTGATTTAGGAGGAAGCGTGTAACCCCACAGTTTACTAAACGAAAATTACCACCAGATACACGTGTAATTGCTTTATTATTGTGGCGGTCCGAAACATTCCCCGCGACATGTGTCTCATTTAGTAGAAAAGTACTAAAATTAGTTATAGATGAAAAAAGTTTTTGCAGAGAATAATTGCAGTTCAGACCCGCCATTTCACTCGAGAAGATGTGCAAACCGAGTAAAATCTCAGTTGACCCGAATCACCAGTTAAATGCGCGTTTTCAGAAACTCACTAATAAAGTATCATTTTATCCCACATGCGATAGACCCTGTAGCAGGCCGCAAATTAGCAGATGTGTATCAATTTTGCAGCCATATATATAGTGGAAGTATTTCATTCCTAGAAGTATTTTCTTACTTACTCTGCGTGCAATAAATATATTCACGAATCGACTTGTTGGATTGGCCGGAGCCACAGAGGTGCTTGTCGCTTCAAAGTGAGATAGAATATTTCCTTTCTCGGCTTCCAATACCTAATTTGAGAATAAGGATCTAATAAGCAAGGTTAGCTGTCATAGATAAGCATCTCAAAATACAATTTTTTTCACAAGTATTGTCGAACAATTTACCGGTACATGCGGCTCATAGTACATAGGTTCACACCTGTACTATCATGTCCTAATACCCATAGGGCGCGCCCAAATTAGCCCCATTTTTCGATCCGAAAGGATACACATGCCTGTTTTGTCAAAATTTATGAAAATAAAGTTTAATCGGTCTTCTATCAGTTAAAGCCATCCTCAGGACTAAGTGGAACCGGTAGTTAAGTGATGGACTAACCTCTTTCGCACTTACATCCATCGGCGTATCCAATAATATCAGTATAAACTATCTGAAAGACGTTTATGTACAAGAATTGTATCCGTTCATGGCGAGAAAGTTCAACTCCCACGAAATGCCTCGTGCAGTCTATCTAATCCAAACTATGACATGGCCTTGGATATTTTGCCACTTGACTGGAGGCGAAATTCGCGAATCGAGATTTCGCAATCTTTGGAAACCTGCATATGCATTTCGAGGGCTGAGCAGAATTTCTCAGATCACACTTTTTCCGCTCTATATGCAGACCAATGATGAAAACGTCATTGGGTCCACTCAAAACTTCTCACTCCAAAAAGGGATTAAACCACAAAAGTATGAATTGAACTCGATTCAAACATTAATTGGTATGTTCTCCGTCATGAAGGATATTAAAAAAATCTTCTGCTATCGAAAACCAGAAATCCGAGCTCATATGGAGGCTGTGTATCTGTAAAATATCTCAATGAAAACCCGCGCATACTTGATCATCCGCGGATAGTCCGCGATGCACTACCCGCAGCGGTCATTCCACAGATCAGATCTAAAATTAGACAGCAAAAGAGTGATACACCTCCTCTACTGGACCGGAGAGTGATTAATGAAGTGAGTTGCGGTACATATATTCATGAATAGTGATCAATGTTCGGAGTTCATAGTGCTACTATGATAAATGAAGATTGACCGTATCAGGGCACTACGCCTTCATTTCGCGTTATAATGATAAGCCTCCGTCAAGCTATCATAAATAAAGTATCGAAAAAGATGACCCGGCTGTGATGTATCAAACGGCACGATATCACTTTTCTTTTGCTGCCCCTTCTTTGTGATCAGCACAGAGCTGAGTGTGCATAAACCGTGCCTAGCGTAGTCTTACCCTTGTTATATTGTCTTTACCTTTCCTTTAATCTCTGTTTACTGATATTTACGGGATCAACATATACAAATAACACAAGATTGATATCCCCGTCACTGATTCTGATACTTGGAACTATATTACTTTATCAAAATTCAACAATTAATCACACTTTGCAAAATTTACACTGACAAGATCACTCGATTCATCTCAATGCAGTAGGGCTATGTGCTTTAGCGCCCGTACTCATTTTCCTGTACACAATTCCTTCCTCTATAATCATCTTCGTGGAATTCCATGACTTAATATCACGCATATGGGAATCATTCAGCATGACCTTTCGTGAGTCACAAGGATGATGTCAAAAATATAAATATCTGGGTTCGCCCGGCGGTATATTACAAAATCACACACTTAAACCACATCACTTATACCACACACAATGCGTTTCTCAAAAGCTTCCATTCTTGCCATTGCCGGCCTTGCCTCAGCCAAAGACGTCTTTGACTGGGTCGAAGAATTTTCCACCATTGCACCCAATAACACACAGGCATTCACGCTGTGGCGTGAGGGCTATGAAGACGCATACAAGAGCATGATCAAGTCGTATTTCGAAGACCAACCATCGCAAAAAGGATTTGCTACTGCCGAGGCCTCCAGCCTCGAAAGCAGTTTATTAGCAGATGCTGACCAAGACAAAACTCGTGACTACGGCTACTTCTACAGCGAATTCTTCCCTAACCTGACCATTGACATCTACGCCACTGGTGACTACAGTGATTTCTTCACTGGAACTGAAGATTTCTTTACTGGAACTGAAGATTTCTACGAGACAAGTTATGAGACTGGAGCTTACGAGACTGAATACGAGACTGGTGTTTACGAGACCGAGCCTTATGAGACTGGATCTTATGAGACTGCCAGCTACTCCAACTACAACTCGACTGTTTCCTCAACACCAGTGACTCACTCCACTGCAGTAAGCCACCACCTGTATGTGCCTAAGAACTCGACCAGTCAGGTGTCTCATTCGCCAGTGAAATTTGCTGCCCGTGATGTTCCCTCCTCGACTGGTTTCACCACGATCTTAACTGGAGTTCTGGCTAAAATCACACATGGTACTTCCTCTTCTGGTGGTCTTCACGGAAGCTCCACTAACAAGACCTCGAATGGAACCGCTTCTAATGGAACGTACGGTAACTCTTCTCATTCTAGCTCGTCTGTGTACTCGTCTTCTGCGCATTCTGCATCCTCGCTGGGAATCGGCGGACACCACGCGCCGGTGATTTTTGGTGCTGCTTTGGCCGGACTTTCTGTTCTCGTGCTCTAGATTTATGAGAATTAGTGCAAGCTGGTTGGCATTTATATAGAACAAAGTGTTTCAACGAATATATTATAGACTTAAAATGTGCGAACTTGTAGTTGGAATGTTGTTTTGTATAACAGTGTATTACTGTTTTGTCACATGAGGAATGTGTAGAAATTGTTGATGACTGTCAGCGATACGGTCTACTAAGGTAGACCGCTACGTTATCTGCTCATACTAGGCCGTTCCTATACGGCCTAAGTGACTGAGCTATTATCCTCTCTTGTATCTGTAGTTCACCTCACACCGCCCATGGCGGTCGGCCGCTCCTATTGTTTGCGAGTTCGCCGTTAAGTAGTTATATAGTACGCCCGTCCCCCATTCTGGCTAACGGGCCAAGCACGTATTACCTACAATAATGGACACATTACCTACTATTGAATTACCACTAGTAGATGCCTGTTACCGTACTACCACTTCCCGGACTTGGAGCTCACAATGACCGGGGTTTTAATATATACTGGTCGATACCAATACCGCACTCCAGTTCGGAGGAAATACAAGGTGAATAATTATTGGCCATGAAACTCGCCCTCTGAAGATATTGCAAGTTTACTAAGCTCTTGGTTTCCATCGCCATAGTGAAACCCCATCAGTACAAGTTAAAGTGAGGGTATTGATGCTGAGTTCTATTTGGACTAACTATGGACTGTCGGACCCAGGCAGTTTCGGGTGTATACTGTGGAATCTACCAGGATATTGTAATGCTCAAATTAGGTAAGCTCTATAAACGATAGCTCATATAGTAATATATCTTTTAGATGGTGACGGCCATATTTGGTGACGGCCATATTTGGTGGACTCACGATTTGAATGATCCCTACTGAGGTTTCGTAGTTCCATTGTCCACCGGAGAAATACTCGATCTCTTTTGAAGACTACATTGTTTCTGTTATAGACACCCTGGCTCCTCGATCATATTCTGTCAACCATAGTCTTCTTATTTTGACTTCTCTTTGTAAAGACTACTTCTCTGTCATTAAAACACGTCTCTGGTAATTCTGGGGGGTAAAACTTTCGGTTGTTTCCCCAAACGAAAATTCTAGAAATATCAGTTACCAGATTGAAACTTCAAATATTTCCCCCATGAAAGTTACTTGTTATTCGGTCATCATACGTCCATTGACAATTCAATCCCAGAAAAATATTAAACTGGACTGAAGAAAACCAAGACCAGAGGTCTTGACGTGGCCACTGATGTAGCTTCTTGGTTTCAAGACCTAATCATAATCCCACTAAATTGGTGACAATATATTGTGGTGAACCAATCAAGGGATCCCCTCGAAACCCCAAATACACAAACATACTTTTAGGACTGAGGATAAAGTACACAACGAATCATAAAAACGTTTAATACTTCTTCAAATACTTGACAATATTTTCGAATCTCAGGGACTCAAAAATTAAACTACTTTCCTGTTTCATGAAACCCCAACACAGCATTCTCTAGATCACACACAAAATCTAATCCATTCAGTGTTACTCCTGTTTAGTGATTTCCCATATTTCTATCATTCACACAAAAGGCTCAAACGTAAACATCCATCAAATCTGCACATTGATTTCATGCGCAAACTTACATTTCCCAACCTAGAAATCCGATTCTCGGACAAATTATCGAGAAAGGTTGAAGCATTTGACAGGCATGGTCCACATTAAGAATTTTATTAATACGATGAATACCGATTTGACTCTTTTTCCCAGAATTTACTAAGCCTACTTTTTTACTGGTGCAATTTTTCCAAAAACCCTCTTATTTTTCTTAAAAAATGTTCTCCCAAACTTAATGGGCAGAAATGTCATGCTCGCTCAAACGATTGCTTGCCCGAAAGGCAGATTGCCGAAGCCATTTGGATGAAACGTACGCACAGCCTCGAACTGTCTACGGACTACCCCTATTGGTATTACCGCATATAGACACCTCCTTTTCCAGATAAGGATATAGGTGGAGATTCGGTAACTTCTGGGTGTATACACTCCGGAGAACGGGTTCATGAAGCCGTGCGAAGAAAGGGCCATATTTAGGCGGGCGAGTCATGTATATATACAGTACCAGTCGTTAGAATAGCATAAATCCCTCAGCTAAAAACGATCCCTTACTGAAAAACGAAGTATTGAGACATTTAAAACTGAGACCGGCAATATTATACTGATTCTTGAGTAATCTCCCTATGATTTTCAGCCTTTAAAACTTGAAAAACTTGAAAAAACTCGCGAAAACTCGATCTGTGGCAGTATCATAAAATACGCCAACCACTCTCATTCATCCTTCTCAGAGAACCACGCCAAGAAATTTGTGGGCTTTGATTGCTTAATGGAAGACGTGCCGCATAGATACGAAATGACATACTTCCATTGACTTTAGTGTGGATATTTTTTTTTTGGAATTATATTTTCTCCCGGTTTCAATTTACTTATATTGAACTTTTACTCGTGTTCTGTAGATCTCCTAGGATGCCATGCTTTACCGTGTTTATACATTTCCTCTATTGCATGTGGTGGTTATTTACCCTGGTGGTCCAAAACTGCCGTGGGTTGAATAAATGAGGTCATTATCCATTCACATTTACATATTCCCACATTAGGTTCATGAATGAAGATTGCTTGCTTTTGCATGATATTTGTCTTGAATAATAAACCCAGATCCCTGTGAAATAACCACACTTCGGTAAACTAATTTCCCAGTTGTGAGTACGGTTAATGCCTTCTTGAATGTAGTACGCCCTGCATGATGGCTATCCGCGGAAATGTCGAGCACCGCCACACAGCAAGCGAGCTAAAAATGTGATGACCAATGAGAATTGGAATGTGCTATTTTTTGGGTTTCCGACGTTAACAAACAATTGAAAATGAACTTGGTAGGTTTTGTATTAGTGTTTGCATCAATACTAATAGCTGGAATTTTCAAAGCCAATTATGGTATTTCCTGGAAATTTATGGCTTGTTTGTAAAACTTTTCATCATCTCTCTCATTCTCGCACTGCATACAGAACCCACGAATCACAGTTTCTTTCTCACTGTGGTTATGGTGCCGTCCTGAATGCTACCACCGACTCCCAACGGTGATTTCGGCTTAGTTTGCGAAGCCGTGTGTTTCTGAATTCATCTCATGTATTCTGAAAATGTACCCTACGGGAAAAAATTCTTGCGGACCATTTTCCCAGCGCACATTACCTAGCACGATTTGAGTATAAATTTCAAAAACATTGGAACACATTTGACTGACAACAAAAAGGTTTATTGATTATTGAACGGGATCTTTTATTGACTACCCATGAACTGACTTTTTCTTGCTTTCTGCACTTGCCCTTACTCCTTATTTTTGTTTTTCAAATTTTTTTTTTTGCTATCCCGGTCATCCGCAATATGCAATATCCTTTCCATTTGCGGCTTACAAGGGTTTATCTGCCGTACACTCTCGGATATTCACATCTTTACGAGGTGAGATATCTATCACCCAAGGACTAAGATCTAGTTTCAGCACAAAACCTTGTGGCTGAACACAAATAAATACACTACATCCAGAAAGAACCTGCTAAAATGACTTTTGCGATTACCCATTTTTGTGACTTTCTTGTGCGGCTTCAGTCTGCCCGCATATGTGAAAATATGTGGAAATATGTAGACATGTGTACCTGCACATCACACCCTTAATCTGCACGCCAGGAACAATTTGCATATCTCCGTCTGCGGCAGCAACGTCGTGTGCCCATATATTAAGATCTGAATTCGCACATTCTAGTGTATCAATAAATCATAACTCTATAACTTTCAATATGCGTTTCTCTCAAACTGCTCTTCTCGCTGCCGCTTCCGTCGCCTACGCCAAAGACTTTTACCAATGGCAAGATGAATTCTCCACCATCTCTGCTTCCGACTCCGCTGCATTCACCCTGTGGCGTAATGGCTACGAAAACTCTTACAAGACCTGGGTCAAGTCTTACCTTGGCAAGCACGCATCCCAGGACGGCTACAACTCTGCTCAAGTTTCCAGCTTAGAAAGCAGCTTGCTCTCTGAGGCCGATGCCGAGAAAACCAAAGACTACAGCTACTTTTACAGCGAATTCAACGACATTGTTACCTACTATAATAACGATACCTACTTTACTGGTAACGACACCTTCTGGACCATCACTGATGATTACAGCGACTACAGCGACTTCTTGACCGGAACCGAGACCGGCTGGGAGTCCTGGGAGACCGGTACCGTTGACATCTGGGAAACCGGCTCGTACGATAACTACACCTTCCCAATCCCTTCGTTCTCCAGTGCTGGTTACTCCAACTACACTACCTGGAACGGCTCTGCTCATCACCACAACCGTCACTCCAACCACACCAACTCGTCTGCCATTAAGACCTCGGGCCCAATTTCCGCCTCGGCCTCTTACTCCCAAGGCAGCTCTTCTTCTGGCTCCTCCCACTTGTCCTCCTCTTATGCAGGATTGGGTGCTTCCCAGGCTCCATTTATTGTTGGTGCAGCTTTGGCTGGTATCTCTGTTCTTTTGTTTTAGACTTGAAATGATGCAGATAAGAAAGGTGCTTCAATTTTGTGCTCGGGAAAGATAACGACTTACTTCATGGGTAATTTGTTTCTTTCTCTAGTGCGATGTTGTGGTGTCTAAAAAATCTACAGGTTAGACCTTATTCGAACACAGTGTGTGATTTCGTCCGAAATACCCTTAATATGATGTAATATAAATAATTTCGTTTTTGTCATAATCGTTTGAGTAGTTTTCGTGCCCGGGCTTTTGTATTAAAGGTGACCTATTAATGGGAACGCGTCACTGAAGAGACCCGAGTTCACATTTCGTATGGATTGTTGGAAAACATCGATTGAAGAAAAGAGTCCCTAGGACTTTATTTTATTTGTTATTCTTCATTTATTACATACATTTCTGCGCAAAACTTTCACCCTCTGACTCAGGTGGCTGCGAGTTTGGCGGTATAGTATTTTCATCCGCGAGATACCCAATAACAATGCATATTCATGGGGTAATAACGGGTAAAGGAAATACTAATAGATCCAGGCCAGAAAATTCGACTTTGAGTTTTTAGAAATTTCTTCATTTCTACCTCATTCCTTTAGCAAAGCCTTGGGATGTCACAATGTCATCGGTCGCGTCACGTGATTGAATCTTCAATGATATTGGGTTCTTATAAAAGTTGCATAGACCTTATTTGTCAGTACATATGTGCTTTATTAAGGGTTTTTAAACTATACTTAGCCTTAATTCAGCGGAATCGCCCAGTCACTGGAAATTCTTTCCTACCCCCGCCTTCTCTCCATGGAGGACATTCTGTCAACCTAGGCTACAACCTCAATCGAAAACATATTGGGTCTTTCGTACCCCTCACTAGAGGCAGCAGCGTGGAATTTTTATTGTATTTTTGGGGATAACTTTCTATTTACTACCTTTTTGAAGTTGAAAAGAACAGTTAAGGTGAGTAACTCGATAATTTCGATCGTGATGAATTGAGCAAATATACGTTCCCATAAATGCTGGTCTGGGAAGACTACCGCCATTCCATCTTTATTGGTGGCAAGATTGAAGTACCATAAAGAGATTCACACTTAAGTAATAAGAAGTCGGATTTTTCTAGCCGTTCGTTTAGTGTGTCCATGTTTGAAAGATTTGCGAACCATAAGATCACAAAGAACAAACTTTTCACAAAGATAATACTACAAAGGTGTATGTTCCCTCGACCGAGATTCTTAGACTGTATCTATTTTAGTTGCTACAGAAATCTTGATGGAGGAGACAAACTTTGGACTGTTTTGGAAGATGAAGACATCATTGAAAAAGGTCACGAAGCGAGGTAATGTTATCTCCATTGTAAACTTTCCAAGACACATTAAGACTGTATTCCTAGTCTTCATAGTAGTATTATATTGGCAGAGAGCCAAATATGGTCGGTAACTCTTCATAACCTCCCAGCCTAAAGAATATTTATTAGTGTTTTGAAGAGCTTTTCAGCGATTTTGGCGGGTAGAAACACACATAAAGAACCCCCTAGTATCGAAAACATGAAAGTTTTACACGATTATTTAGTCATCTGTATGAAGTTGATACAAAAGAAGGAGGGAAGGTCTTTGGTCCGTAATACTAGGCATTTTGCTGACATCTCTATTATCCATATCACTGTTTAGGTTTGAGACGGTAGTCTATTTAAACTTTCATTTTGTCCTATTCTACCTCGCTTTTCTTGGGCTTGCCCAAAAGAGTCTTCATGAACGAACTGGCTCGAGCAAATTATCTTGGAGTTGCCTAAATTGAACACCTCTTAACTTGAGCTCATTATGCAGAACAGACGTATACTTTCTGTTCTAGAGCCGTCCGTCAACGTTAACTCCAGCAATGATACGCTACTGTGAGGGATTTTTCCAAAACAGAAATTCTTTCTTCTTCATTAACTGAATATTCATCCTGAGGAAATTCAAAATTTTGGTCATTTCAGTCATATTTTTGAGCACCGATGATCTCATTAGCCCCAATCATTCAGATAACTTTCCATTCACATTCGACCCAAACCAAACCATAGTTAGAAACCTTTCAACTCATTTTTTTTTTTTTTTGTTCGATATTAGCACATTTTGCTTCCAACAGTCAGAATGGAACATGAAAATGTAACACCGGAATTTGGCCTGCAGACTGTAACCACATCTATTCGAAAATGGAACCAAGACAGTTGGCCCTACTTGAGAGTAGTGTCACACCTACTTTGTTCCTTTTCAGGGTTAACCCCTAAGTAGATAATCGATCAATGGTCCCCTTAGCAAGAACAATATATCCAAATTTATATGTGTATATGATAGTGCCAGCGATAAGCCATCGGAAGGACAATATTGGTGGTTAGATTTCTAGCATCCAGAACATCATCTATCAAAAGTGACTAGAAGTACAGCGGCTCTTGGTTTTCCTTGGCATTCGGCTTCCAAATTACTTTGGTAAACAAATTCGTCCATATATATATATATGTATGTATGCCTACCTTTTCCATCTCCATTACGAAACACAATCAACATGCTTTTCTCACAAACAGCCCTTCTTGCTATCTTTTCACTCGCTTCCGCCGATGATCTCGCTGCATGGGAAAGTGAATTCTTCGCCCTCTCATCCACTGACTCGGCCGCATCTACCCTTCATAATCTGCCGATGTTTGAAGGATTAGAGTCTACCGACATTTCCCGCTTGGAAAACTACTTTGTTTTTGGGTCTGAGTCTGAGAAAAATGAGGACTACAACTACTTCCTTCATAATTCGGATGCTACCACTGCTATGCCCGCAGGCTCAGTGATTGTCCCTGAAGGATGTAGCTTCTTCGACTGCATGACATTCATAGGCGATTTTTCAGGAATGTTTTCCTTCGTCAGCCCACTTGAAGAGACAGGCACTGAGGTAATTTTGGCTACTGCCACGGAGGAAAACTTTACAGGCATGCTGTTGGCCACAGATTCTGCTGCTTTCAAACTGGATACTTTGGGTCTGACTTTATCCAATCAAACACATGCACATTTTTCGGTTGAGACCGGATTTCGGAGCCCTGATCAACTGTCTGGACAACTGTCTGGACAAATGACTGTTGCACCTTCGTTTTCTCCAGTTATTTCCAATGGTACTTCTCTGAATTCTACGTCGTCGTCATCTTTTGCAGGAATGGGCTCCTCCCAAGCCCCAATTCTTGTTGGAGCTGCGTTGGCTGGTATTTCGATACTTTTGTTTTAGGTCATTTGGTCTTTATTTAGGATATGTTGGATGATTAAGTATTGGTGTTCCTGTGTTGGTCTGGGATTATATTCGGGCCGTTTTTTAGAGCGGTAAACCTTCTGGTTTCTCTTGACATGTATATAGAGGATAGAGTTATTTTCATTGAAAGTTTTTCAGAAAACATGAATGACCATGGTTTTTAGTAGAGAAGAAGTAAATGATTCATTAACCACACTGGCTCCAATGAATGTTAATAAGTTAAAACAGAGTAGCTATTAGCCATAAAGTGTAAATTGTCTTATCGGGATCTTTGTATCTGGGCTGCTAATAAATTGTGTTTATTTTAGTGACAGTAGATCAATAGCGATCTCTGTGTAAGATTTCTGGGGTTATATGGGTTTCTCCTTAGTTTCCATAGAGATAATAAGTTAGACCGCTAATTTATCAATAAAATGGCCCGAGTCACATTTTCATCTGGTCTAACAGTATAAGACTAGGGTCCGCAAAATATCTGGGAATAGCCATGTTGACATTGATATACCCATTCATCGAAGACCAGAAACTGGAGTTGGAGTTCCGCCACACTGGCAAATTGTGTACGTGTCCCAGTCATATTATCGATATTCAACTTTAAAGCTATGTCATAGCTTTTATCTATAGTTTTTTCACTTGGAGTGCAAAATTACACCACCTTACTGGTTGGTTTCGATGCTCAATATATATTTCTGCGATGGTATGACTGAGTCCGTATCTCTATTCGAACATGCTGTTCTATGACTGATCCCGTATTTCTTTAGAGTGTAAACGAACCCTGAGTATCATAATAAGTTATATTCACCTTTTTCCAGAATACTTAAAGACTTATAGTGGTCTTGTAGCTGTATAAAATCGTATTGTTTGAGAATATCTAGGAATGTCACACACTGGTGATTGAGGTTCTAGCCTGGGGGAATCCAAAGGAGATACAAAAAAGGTGGTATTACCGTTGCTTTTGAATCTACCCAGTATCTGGATAAAGGTCAGAACCCCATTCTATTATATGCTAATTTTGCTTTTCTATCTACCGCCTTGGATATATTGTATTGTATACTGTATGTGACCAGTACGGTCCTTAAGCCCCGTATATATCTTATTGGGCATTCAACTTGTGTGATTATATGTAATCAGCGGGAGATGAAATGAGGTGGAGTTTAAAAAAAATACAATTCGGTTACCTTTTTCAGTATTTAGGTATTTCATAAACTGTTTAAATGGGCTTTAATTTAAAGACTAGTGAAAGTGGGCTCGGCTGCGAAATCTGCGAAACTTGTGGAGCAGGCAAAATTTGCAGCAATCTTCGGTGCCCCTCTTACCATAAATGGTATCCAGTGCTTTTCTGTGTTCACTGGAATTAATCGACCATTTCTTCTAGGGCAAGTGAAATTCGCAGGTTAATAATGAATTCTTGTCACAATTTTTGCTGATGTCTTTCCAAAAAAGGTATCGATGGAACATCCAAAACCATCCAGCGTGACACCGTTTGGGTTGGATTTTGTGTAGAAAGCCAATACATGTTATGACCCTGGATACTTCAGGAAAATCTTTAGATTTGAGTTGAAGCTGGTACTTTTTACTCCACTGAGGAAATATGTTCATTTACCCTGTTTATTTCCGATAAAATGTGTATCTACAGTATTTACTTTCTTCCTACTATTCAGCCCAGAGGTAGAGTGCGGATTGATACACCATAAAGTAGGAAACAACCATAAATGGGAATTGTTTCATTCGACTAAGTTATCAAGTATCTCGACCAGACTTTAGTGAACTCTCTATTTTTTATTATTTGACCTCTTTCAGGTGTACCTTATGGAAACTTGTATAAACCCAATGATACTGTGCTTCGTTTTGGCACCCACTGGTAAACAAGACATACTGGCCAGATGAGGACCCAGATCCTGATACACAGGCTAATACAAGTATCGATGTTTTCTTTGAATGATCAGCTCCATTGAATAAATTGTTATATAAGTATTTTAACTGCGTAGGAGGTGAAATTTGATAACATTTCCATAAGCTAGTAATACGGTAACACACATTATAGCACTTCTGCGCAATAGCAAACCACTACGATATCGAAAAGTATTGTTGTTTATCTGGCACCACTGAATTGACATCGGTGGGTTTAAAGCATGGACAAAAGCACAATTCTTACTATTCCTATATCAGAACTTTTACTAGATGAGCCATTGTTATATCGTGGATTCCTGTCTGCCTTTAAGTGACATGGAAAGCACCAACCAATTAACAAGCATTCAAAGAGCATCCCTACGGATAAGACAATTGATGCCCTGACACATACACACCACTTCAGTTACGATGTTGATTAATTTTATTGAACAGTTTCTACTTTTTACATGACTAAGGCTTCTTGGGAGGGTTGAAAGTGAACTTTCTGTTCTTGATTGGTTGCCACTTGAACTTCTTGACCCACACGGACAACAAGTACAAAGAGGAAACCACAATAATAGCCTTCAAACCCCACTTCTTTCTGTCGTCGTGCTCTGGCTCAGAGGTCCAGTTCAAGAAAGTAGTCACATCCTTGGCCATCTGCGCAGTGGTGGCAGGAGTACCATCCTCGTATTCAACCAAGTCGTCAAACAACACTCTACCCATAGCAATGGAGCCACCAGGGAAGTATGGGTTGTAGTTGGAGCCAGGAGGCAACACCACACCTGCAGGAGGCTCTTCTGGGTAGCCGGTCAACAACGAGAAGATGTAGTCACATCCTCCGTGTCTGGCCTTGACAATCAACGACAAGTCAGGAGGCAAAGCACCCTGGTTACCGGCTCTGGCGGCCTGTTCGTTAGGGTATGGGCCAGGGAGGTAGTCGGCCAACTTACCTGGTCTCTTTCTAGGGTTACCTTCATCATCAGGTTCGTCGTCGTACTCCAACTCCTCGGCAAAGGCCTTGGCCTCGGTGGCGGTGTGAGAGACACCAACCAAGTTTCTCCAGGCGATTCTGTCCAAGGAATGGCATGCGGCACACACCTCCTTGTACACTTGGTAACCTCTTCTGATGGACGCGTGGTCAAACGTGGAGAACATACCGTTGTGCGACCAGCCGTAAGCGGGAGGGTGCAAACCGTGCTCGGCGGCAGTCATGGCGCTGGCGGTCACGCTGTCCTGGTACAAGGCGTACGAGGCAGTCAAACCAGACACACCGACGGCCGAGGCAATGAGTTTCTGGGCCAAGGGCGAGGCAATTCTAGATCCGGTCTTGAACATTTTGAGAAGGGGTAGTTTCTGCAAAACGGGGCTATGGGGATATGGCGGCTAATTCACAAGAACGGGCGCTGATGCAAAGGGTTGATGACGGTGTATAGCAAAAGAGTCTATAGAGCAAAAACGTAGAGGGCTCAGAAAGACTGGCAATGCAAGAACGAAGAAAAAAAAAACAACAGGGGGAAAAGCAAAAGCGAAAAGGTGTTCACTAGGCTTTGGGTGTTGAGGTTTTTTTTTTCGAAATGAGATAGATATCAACGGATCAAGTATCCTTTTTTTGTCTCTCTGGCTTCGAAGTCGTTTCGGGTGAGGTTTTTTTTTTCCCTTTACTATGGCACCTGTGTGAGCACGGGCCAGGTTGTTTTCCAGGCTGAGAGGGCTAACGGTGAAAAGACACGGTGCGATTGGCTGGCGCGGGCGGTTCGCGCACGACGCTGCTCTAACATTTGCTGACTCGTGCTTACTTCCTCGCGATAAATTACTGCTCTGGTTGGGCACGGGCAGCGCACACCCGTACATATTTTTACAGGTGGGTATTGGATGCCAGGCGATTGGCCGGTTTTGGGGGTGTGTGCAGGATGTTTGTGGTGATATTGCAACTTTTTACTGACAGTGTTCCTGCTGATGGATCCCCTGGGGATGGATCCTCTGGGGATGGAGTTATCGGGCTGCGATACAGGTCGTGGACATATTTACATGGATGGTTTTGGATGTCACATTTTCAACTAATTCTGGTTTATTTTCTGACTAATTTTCTGATTGATTTTCTGGTGTGGGTAAATTATTCGTGGGTGTAATGGGAAAAGTGTAGGTATTGGAAACGTCCTTGCTTGTTTATTGACATCCTGCACTGTGGTGGTGGCCGTGGCCTTGTAGAATTTTAATGAATGTCGATTCCACGAAATAAGTAGACTCCTAAGGGGAACTGAATATGTCATGTCTTAGAATGGAGATAATTGAATCAAGGAGGATACTAATTGAAAATCAAGTCATGATCTTATACAAAATTGATACAGGTTTATTGGCTTTGATTGTAGGTCTTGTAGATGGAGACAGTTATTAAAACTAAAAAAAGTCCAGCCCGGCCAACGTAAGATATAGATGGTATTTATTCATCTTCAGTTGCTGATTTACATATCAGTGAAGTAGAATTATTATTTCAAGCTAAATTGAGTTTAGGTAAAGTTGGCCTTTTTGTATCGACTCATTTCGCGAAAGTGACAATGCTGTACCTGAAAATTGTGTCAACTTGAGAGGCTGTAACTTCATAGGGTACGTTCCGAATTTGATGTGGTTGAAGGGATGGGCTTAAAAAACAATTAAAATGTGTTTGTGTTTTTTTTTGAGGAGCTTTTATGTGCTTCCTGAATTTTTTACTTCTTTTAGTCTTTCTAGGGGAATATTACATCCAGAAAGGTCCTCTCTAACGATACTGGATACATCAACATTGCCATAAGATTCTCTGTTTTGTAGAGATCCCAGTCCAATGTTGACCTTTTCTCGAAGCACATTGGAATCATGGGCTATATGCCAAAAATATTGTTAGAATCAGATTCGGAACTTTTACAATGTATTGATAATAGGTTATATCCATAGAGCATGGACTTGATCTTGATCTTGACTTGATATATTCTCTACCCTTTCGCATCACCTTCAATTATTAAACTTCATACATGGCCCGTTTGCTGAATGAATTTCACATGAGAGCACGCCATAAATTCAGGTACATTCCTTGAAGTCGAGTCGTCTTACACTAATATATAAACACCCTAACACCGAAGCTCGTTACTGTTATCCAACACTTGCGACACTTAAAAGTCCGGTCTTTAAGATCATTATGAATATATTTTTTCTGACCTTCTGTGATGGTTCAGAAATGTGGACTACCAGGTTGCGAGATTTTGTTTTGTAGTTTTCAGCTACGAAATGGAAAATAATAGTCATAAGTTTCGTTTTTACCACTGAAATTGCAATATCTCTGTTTGTATTTTGTCATTCCCAAATCGATCTTGATGTGGATGATTTGTTGTATCAATTTTATGCACATTCACGCTTGCAAACTCTGTAATACCAGTAAATAACACTGATGAAAAGTGAAGCAATTCACATCTCATTTTTTTATTGGATTTGACAGCGCTACACATTATATTAAGGAGTTTTCTATTCTATCTTGAATCGACATTTTTCGTGGTGCTTCATATCACTTCGTGGTGGATGCACGAAGTTCTGGTGGAATCTCTTAAACATCGAAGCTCCGATGAAGTTAAATTCAATGTTGGCACCATTACAAA
>JAJMIV010000037.1:0-45857 GCA_030563445.1 Metschnikowia gruessii
GGAGGAGGGCTCAAGGCTTGGGAAAGTCGGGGGTCTTCATGTCTCGGTACTCTAACTAGACGTGTTGTAGGTTTTTTTCTATAGTTCATATAGTTTTTTCTATAATACGATTTGTTTCTTTAAAAAAAAAAAAAAAATGATTTCATCAGTATATATAATGATCTGTATTTTCTCAAAGAAAATCCAAAGTCATAATCTTCTTATTCCCAAAGTGGCAGTCTTTCAGATGGTTCAGTTCAAACATTAAACAGTGCACGTGTGGTTGCAAGAATTCAGTTCTTGCAAAAGCGGGGTGAGGAATGTAGTCAGGGTTGCAAGTATTCGTAATTTCGTGTTTTCGTATTATTGTATTTTCCTTTTTCCCTTTGTTTATTTTCCCATTTCGTCACAATTTCCTACTTACGGTTTCAGACTTTGCAAGTATCCTGTATTTATTGTTAACTCCAAATTGGTCTTGGAGTTTCACGTTTGGATGGTTACGAGTCTTGTTCATTGTGTCCCCATCACGCAAGAGAATAAAAACAGAGAATTCTTCATCAAAAATTTATCTCCTCTAATCCTTACTACTACAAGTCAAGAATACCATTTCAGTGCCACAAGGTCTTCTGGGATCCTTACTGCTACAGAAAAGAAGTAATGCACTAAAGAAGATCAGAATTGAAACATTTTACCGACCAAGACTACTATGGCTTTTTGGTAAGTGAATACAGTTAGAAATAAGGAATTTATACCGATAGTGGACCTTGTAATCAGGTTATCTTAGGAGTTTTAGTATTTTGTTGGGAACGATATTATTCGTAGTGAAAGCATTCTCCTAATTCGCAGCACTGGTTGGAGTCTTCCACAAGGCAGGCCAACAGAAGGAAGTATTATGGATCCTCAAAATGTATCTCTTTTTCAGTTCAAGAAGTTAACTACAAGGCAAGAAGA
The DNA here is from genome assembly GCA_030563445.1 of Metschnikowia gruessii. Classification (NCBI taxonomy): domain Eukaryota; kingdom Fungi; phylum Ascomycota; class Pichiomycetes; order Serinales; family Metschnikowiaceae; genus Metschnikowia; species Metschnikowia gruessii. The sequence goes on from JAJMIV010000037.1 coordinate 931, forward strand.
ACTTATCTAACTTTTCTTCCTTGGTTTTTTACAAAAAAAAAAAAAAATTAATTGTTACTTTTTTTTCACTCACAACAAGATTTAACCATAAGTTTTCAGTTTTAATTTTTTGTTATGCTCACTTCTTCACTCAAAATGTAAATACTTGGCATAATAAAAAAACACACCCATTCCAACTCTCACCCAAAAAACACACATCCCCATTTAAACCACCAGACCCCATAAACCCAGACAAAAACATTTAAAAATTTCACATTCTATCAAATAATTTCACCAGTATAGAACATTCACCTTAAGACTTACCCCAACTGTACCCGCTCCAGTCCTGCACACACTCCCCCATTCGGTGCGAACGAACCCACCCAATATTTCATCTTTCTCATAATACAGCATATTGAAAACCCCAGGACTTCGCTCAAACCCACATTTTACCCAATGGAAAATCCCGCCAAAAGATCCAGAGACGAGTTCCAGCAGTCGTCTGGCGACGCCTATAATGAACACGAGGATTTCTCCAAGAGAGTCCACTCGGACCCCGTGGCCGAGCTCATCACCAATATCTGTAAGGACATCAGAAGAATTGGCGAAAACCCCAACTTGGCGAACCAAGTAGACGATATTTCATACATCTCGAACCCAATTGTGGCGGAGTTCGAGAAGATCGATAAGTTGCGTGAAGCCGTGCTTTCCACGTTCTACGCCGTGGTCCGCGAACAACCCCAAAAAATCCCCAACATCTGTGTGTTGATTTTCATCTGTAATGCTAAGAACTTCTTGGTGGCCAAGTATGTCATTGAGTACTTCCACGCCAAGGCGCAGGAGCAGTTGGACCTGTTGAAAAAGGGGGACTCCGAGATGACAGACGCCGACGGGAAGGCGGAGGAGGGGGACTCGGCGGGTACCGCGGACCAACCTGCGGACCACCCAGCGGGCCAAACCGCGGACCCCGCGGACCTCGCGGACCCCACCGAGGACGTGGAGACCGCAGGTATCTTCAATGACTTGAAATCCATCTTCAAGTTCTTGGCCGCCTTGTCTCCAATCGTCGAGAACAATGCCGTAGCAAACATCCTCAAGCAATTCTTGAACACTGCCATTGAGTTGCAAAACTCCTCTACTGCCCGTAGCGGGTTGGCTGAGGAGATCTTCTATAATGTTCTTGTGGCTACGCCTTACTTATTTGCCAATGACTATTCTCCAGTGACGATCGATACCGCTAATGATTTGCTTGAGTTGGCCCAAAAGTTCACCATTGTCGAAAACGATAGTGCCAGAACCGTCTCCATTTTGGAACCTTTCGACTCCAAGAACTCGAACTTTGCCGATACCATGCCTTACAAGCCGCAGAAAATCGTCAACTTGATCTTGCCTGCACTTGTCTCCTTACAAACACCCGCCAAGGACTGGGAATCGTTGAAATCCTCTGTGTTTGTGGACTTCAAGGAGCTCATAGAACCTGTGATTGCAAATGCTCTTCAAAACAACACCATTTCTTCAGAGGTGGTGAAACACTCCTTGCCACAATTGTCGATTCCTGGAATCGACGACTTGAAGCGTTACAGACCCGTGGGGTTGATTGACAACTTATGGTATGAGCATCCCCGTTTGCTCTTCCAGGTGTACAACACAACCACCTCCTTCGAAACAGTCCCTCCTATCGAGTCGTATATCGGCTTGTTTTTCAAGGATATCGCCTTTGATATCTTGACCAACATGTCTTTCAACCAGAAGGAAGCATCCATCCAATTGTCCATCTTGGATTTGTTCTGCTCAAGAGACTTGTTCAGTCCTCCAGGATCAACCATTGATCAATTGACTCTCATTGCTAAGGACAACGAGGCCGGCGAAAACCAACCGCCTCTCTCCACATGGAAGGTCGAGGACGTGGCCGTGGAAAGTATCTTGACCATGATTTTCCAGCTCCCCAAATCGTTGTATTTTGAGATCTACTATTATACCGTGCTTATTTCGTGCTGTCGTGAAAGTCCCGAGTCCATTGCCCCAGTGTTTGGAAGAGCCATCCGTTTCTTCTACAACAACTTGGAGACGTTTGACTACGAGCTGAAGATCCGGTTTATGGATTGGATGACCACGCAAATCTCCAACTTCGACTTCAGTTGGAAGTGGGACGAGTGGGTTGCGGACTCCGTAAAATACTCCAATTTGACCTACCACCCAAAGAAAAACTTCATCAAAAACTTGATTGCCAAGGAAATCAGATTGTCCAACAAGTCCAGAATCAGAGACAGCTTTGTCACGATGTCGGTCAACGAAGACGGCGACAGCAGAGTTGTTGCATTGGATGAGTTTTACAAATACTTGGATATCTCTTTATTCCCCGACTCTACCAACTACATGATCAACTACGACTATGATCTATACGGTGGCGACAACGAGGAGTTGAAAACGATCATCACAACATCAATCAACAACCGCGTGGAATCGCTCAGACAAAACCCCATGGTTTCTGCTCAAGAAGAACTTATCTACGAGTTTTCCAACCCTCAAATGCCCCTCAACGAAGTGGCCAACAAACTTTATGACTTCATCATTGCTAACTGGAGATCCAACGAGCAGTTCAACGATATGGTGAACGAAACAACCGAGGCCATCAAGTCCACTATCGTCAACATTGATACCGAAAAGGTGTTGATCAACCTTGTGTTCCAAACGTACGCATACATTGGATCCAGATCCATTTACTCGGTGGTTAGTATCATCAACAGAGACGTTGCTAAGTTGAAGTTCATCAGTGGTATGAAGGTGACTGAAGAAGACTACAGGGTCAGTGGTAACGATTTCCTGTTCCCCGAATTGAACTTGACCCAGGAACAAATCAACTTGAGACAGTCTTGGATTGTTGACTCGATCTTGAGAATCTGGGTGCATCAGCCGCAAGTGGCGTTCTTGATTTTGGAGTACCTCATCGAGTTCCAGATCTTGAACCCTCAATTGCTTATCCAGAAAGCTCTTGACGTCGAGCACAATCTTATCATCAACAACGTGTCTTGTATGGAGTCTATGAACAGAGTGTTGAGTGCCAGTTCCAAGAGCGAGGGCTTCAAGGATGTGATTCTTTCGCTTTTCGGTCTCATTGTCCAAAATTTGAACACTACACTCAAGAACTTATCCCCAGAAGACCCAGTGAACAGCCCAGTGCAGATCACCAAGGACTTCTCCAATGACGACATTCAAAACGCTGAACTCATGGGAAAGATCGATTTGCAATGGCTTTTCTACGAGTACAAGGGCTTGTTGAAGACATACGTTAGAAAGTTCAAGCTACAATACGCTGCGTTTTCCGAAGATGTCAAGACGTGTTTCGGAGACATTGAAAACGAACCAGTCAAGACTGACGCACTCAGATGGATCGAGGAGTTGGAATATTAGTATTAGGATTCGAAAGTATTACCAAGTTAATGAATGATGAATAGTTGGTTAACAACAAAGACAAAGCGAGGACTTTCAGTAGTAAGGATCTATATGATGTCACAGAAAACAAAATAAGGGCTTACTATGGAGGCAGAACACGCTTCCGCCTCACCTTGATGGCTTAGTTTCCATTCATGCTTTTAACCAACCAAACCATGCAGTGGAGAATATCACACGGGCAATAATTAAAATGTAAGAATTTCAATGAAAATAAATTTTCTTGTAATAATGCACCATGCTGCAGCGCGTGTTATAATCTTTCCGGTGCATTGAAAGTCGCCACCTTGTATTCACAATACAGAGATTCCTGCACGCGTCTCGCAGACCATATGTAAAGTACATTTCCGGAGATGTTATATCGTTAGCAATATTTACCAACTAGACATGTCACAATCCCAATACGCAGTAGAAACCACCAATCTCACATATGTGTTCAGCAACAAGAGAAGAGGCCTCGAGGATATCAATCTCCAGATCCCTTGGGGTACAACCAACTTGTTAGTGGGACCCAATGGAGCAGGTAAGTCTACCTTGCTTAAGATCTTGGCAGGTAAAACCTTGATCAAACAGGGCAAGCTCAGACTCGGTGGATTTGACCCGTTCGAGTTTTCCATGAACAGAAACAGTCATGAAAATGCCGACATCAATAACTATATGTCGTACTTGGGCACAGAATGGGCCAACAATGAGGTTGTTAGAAGAGATATCCCCGTGAAACTTTTGATTTCCTCAATCGGTGGAGAGATCTACCGTGAAAGAAGAGACGAGCTTATTAGAATCCTCGATTTAGACCCCAATTGGTCTATGGCATTCATCTCCGACGGAGAGCGTAGAAGAGTGCAATTGGTGATGGGGTTGCTCAAGCCATGGAAGTTGCTTTTATTGGATGAAGTGACGGTTGATCTTGATGTCATTGTCAGACAGAATCTCTTGAACTTCTTGAAGAAAGAGTGCCGCGAAAGAAACTGTTGTGTAGTTTACGCCACGCATATTTTCGACGGGTTGGGAAAGAACTGGTGCGATAGAGTGATCCATTTGAATGAGGGCAGGAAAACCGACGATATCGACATCAGTCAGATCGATTTCAAAACAGGAATCGATGGCGTCAAAATCAACACAACTGCTGAAAAGAAGGTAGAAACCATTGACGTTGCACTTGCAGAATCGCTTCATCCACTTGTGCTCCACTGGCTCAAGGAAGATTTGAGCGTGAGAGGGTCTCGTGACGAGGAACAAGCCAGAATTGCAGCCAGAATCAACGACTGGGATAATGCTAAGGACGGGCACTATTTCAGAAAGGATTCAAAAATGGACGACTACTTCAAGGCCACCAGAAGCAAGCAGGAGTAAGAGCTTGGAATATCCGCGTTGGAGAATTTGCCTAGGAATATATTTTCCGACATAGCATGTAATAGCAAAATATAGATAGTCATGTGGTCCTCTTTTGTGTCACAACCAGCAATTTAATGGTCGTCGATGTAAACTCACTAGGTCGTTGAGTTTGTGGAAATCTGCAATTAGAAATTTGGACCAGGTTCATGTTTGAATGTGAAAGGTAAGGAACCGGGACAGTGCATTACCGAAAACGGGGCTTTGACTGTTTAAACAAGGGTGCCAGTAAATTGATCATACCCGCTGGTATTTCAGAAATCAAACAAATTCCATTCATTTAGATGATTAGGATGAAAGTCAATCGGACTAGATATGGTTTGGGGCAAATGTTTGCTTATTTGGTGTTCTGGCAGATCACAGCAAATATGCACAAAACGTCGATCAGTGAAAATCCAATAGCATCTGGGTAATCTCTGAAAGTTTGTATTTGAAGATAGAGGATGTCTCACAGAACAAAATCATGACCCAAGGAGAACTCCACCAGCGGGTAAGGCCACAGTATTGGACCAAAAGAATATCCCACAACCGAGAGACTATCCGTATGCGTAAAAAGTAGCAGAACAAAAAGCAAAATAAAAACAACGCAAAAGCACAAACAAGACTTCAAAAATGGCTGCTCTATACACCCACGGCGGTTACCACAAAAACGACGATGATAATTGCATGAAAATTGCATAAAAATCCCGTGATAATCCCCAAAAACACATTCTCAAGGCCTCCATTAATAATCAGTTCAACAAAACCCCACCACATTTACACACCCGCAAATCTTTGCTCCAACTGAAGAAACTCCGAAAGATCCCTTTGCTCTTTCCAGCGTTTTTCAAGCGTCCAGATCTGGAATCGGGCCTCTAAAAGCTTTTCATCGTTACCTTTTTGGGGGCCTGATGGGCCGGAAAGGTCTTCTATCATGAGAGGCTTGGAAAGGGAATATTCAACTTTGGCCGAGCTGGGTTTTTTGTTCTGGTGTTTCGAAGGGACCAAAGGTGTAGTGGGGGCACGTTTCTTGGATTTCCGTGGTGTTCCAGGACAAGGTGTGTTAGGCATAATGGAAAGAAAGTGGTGTTTACAAGATGGGATTGACACTGAGGCTTTAGGTGTACACTGTATTGATGGTGTTTACGTCACGTGACGCGACGCGTGGGTAGGGCCTGAGAATTATACACACCTAGTAAATTGCGTATTGATCGACGATTTTGGGGTTGTTATGTATGGGGTATTTTCCTATTAGTGAAATCTTTCTTTTAATGTGACCTTTTAATGGGATTTTTAATTGGGCTATTCAAAAGAGGTGGGTGTAACTCGGAATCAGTGTAGTTATAGGTTACCATCAACGGGGCGTATGCAGGACCAACAAAATAAAACACTTCTTACTATTCTGTCAAATATTTGCTATGAAACTAATATATTTTGTAATTTAAAGTCATTCTAGTAGTTAGTACACTGTTGAAATCCAGCTTTCACAAATTAATTTACCAATTTAGTTCAATAGAAGTGATGGCCTGGTCCTATAACAAGGTTTTCTCCAAGGCTTCTACCAGTTCCATGATGACAAATGTATCAAGGGCCCGTTCATTTTCAGATTTTTGTATTTTGTGGAAATAACAACTGAAACCATAAATAAAGTTTACTATTTCCCCGAGAAATACCACTTTTCTAAAGAAGCAGACCCAATGTCAGCCCAAACACTAGTCAACCGCATCATCAGCGCAGTTACGATTCTAATTTTAACTACTTTTCTACATATTTATTTTTACAAGCTTCAACTTATATTCTTGTCTACTTTCGTACCTGTTTCCTTTTGTTTTCTACTATCAATTTTCAGATTCAAACGCTATTTCCGATATGGATTTGGAGTCCTACAGTCTCGCTACTTGCATCAAAAGTCACCCATAAAAGCTCTAAGCGTCAGAACCATTGTTTTTAAGAAATACTTGGGCATGATAATACATTCTACTGAGTAAATTTCAAAGACTAAATCCTGTATTTCATATTTTAAAGGGCAAACGTAGCTGCAAATGTGCAGATTCTGATTTCACATGAACCACATGCTCAATCACGGAAGACCCAGGGCAGATTTTTCTTGGAAGGAGACTGCGAAGCCAAGTTCAGACTTCAGTAGATGCTTGGGAAAACCTACAATAATCAATTTTTTTTATATTATAGTCAAATTATTGGTAAGATCTCTACACTCCTTGATGGGTTTCCGTAAAATTGCCTGTATTGCACGAAAATGGCCTATGAAATTGACATTCTCTTCGCCTTGTATTTGGCTGCCTCGACCTGATGTATACCCTTGCATACGCATAATGCGAATTCACAACACCCCCACCAATTAGGGACGCAGAAATTAGGGACTGAAGTTGATTATTTTTTGATTTTAGATACTTTCGATATTGGAATGGGTGAAATCGCGAATCATCCTAAATTTTGGCACAACCAGTTTATAGAACCTAAAACTGGGTGTTTGTTCTATAGCAGTCCTGCCAACATTGGCCATGTTACTAGTTTGGCCAGTAATGGACAAACCATTCAAGGCTATTGAAGTAAAAGGGAAAGCAGGAAAAGTGAGTAAAAAAGCATTCACCCAGAAATAACAATAAATAATCATAATAGTAATAATAAAGGATTACCCAAAAACATTCCCCTGTTATTAATAACCCCACCTTAACTTCGTGGGCCTATGTCTCCTTGACACCTCACCGTGTATTGTTTCCATTCGCGCTCCTGGCAACAATACCGCACGGGTTACCCGGCGCACGTGCTTGACAACAGCAACCAAACAGGAACCAGGTAAGTAAGTAACAGAAACAAAACAATTAAAGGCAAAGGGGTAAAGTGGAATTACAAACGTGGAATTACAAAATACAACCCAGAATACAGCCAGAATACCGCCACACAAGCCCTTTTCCGCTCTATTACCTCCCCACATCGACACCCATAGGCCTAATGTGGGGAGCGCGCACGTGACTGCGAAATTGCAATTCGCGTCCACCCACTGGTGAAGAAATTTTCCCCATTCCCCAGTCCAACTCTTCCTTCACAACATCCATACAAAATGTCTAACACTGAGAGAACCTTCATTGCCATCAAGCCAGACGGTGTCCAAAGAGGATTGGTCGCTTCCATCCTCTCCAGATTCGAGAACAGAGGCTTCAAGTTGGTCGGTATTAAGTTGTGCCAACCTACTGAGTCTTTGTTGAGAAACCACTACGACGACTTGCAAGAGAAGCCTTTCTTCCCATCTTTGTTGTCGTACATGTTGTCTGGCCCAGTCTTGGCCACCGTTTGGGAGGGTAAGGACGTTGTCAAGCAAGGTAGAGCCATTTTGGGTGCCACCAACCCATTGCAATCTGCCCCAGGTACCATCAGAGGCGACTTTGCCATTGACATGGGTAGAAACGTGTGTCACGGTTCCGACTCTGTTGAGTCTGCCAACAAGGAGATTGGTTTGTGGTTCAAGAAGGACGAGTTGGTTGAGTACAAGCCAGCTTTGCTCTCTTGGATCTACGAGTAAGTGTATGGTTGCGGAGTGTTTTTGGTGCGTGCCAGTGGTTCGGCAAATGGTTCGGCCAATAGTGCGGCCTGAGAATGTATATATGCGATTATAAACGTACTTTAGATTTAAGTTTGTGGACTTTGTAGGGGAATTGCTCTGATGTGTGATGTTTGTTGTTATTTGTGTTATGTTTGTTATCTGACTGATGTCAATAAGGGTCTTTATATTTTGTTTCCCTTATTTGGGTGTTTCCCTTATTTGGGTGTTTCCCTTATTTGGTGGGTATTTTCGCAGCAATGGCAATATGAGCAAGGGCATTGTCAGTGGATAGATCCGGTAAAATGTTACAAATTGCGAAAACATAAGGGTATTCAAATTTTGGGGTTGGCCTATTTTGCACCTTTTTAACCATGTTTTGTTGACCTCTTCCTTTGCATATTCTCTTATTTCTATGGCACGTGCGGTTGGTGTACGCCAGTGTTGGCCGCGCTTTATTCAGGTAATAACGAAAAACCAGCACTGGTGCACGCTACATGTGCTTCTACGTGTGGAAGAAATACAGGAATATATATAATTTTTTAAAGTTTTTATGCTATTTTCATTCAGTAGGGTAGAGAATTTGTGATGAAATTCAGTTGTGGAATTTTGTGGAGATATATTTATGTAATCTACGTTATGCCATAGTCCTTTGTCCCGGCCAGGGTTGCGAAATAGGCGTATTACCACAATACGATATTGAAGTCAGCTACCCTGTACAAAACTACAATTGTCAACGAAAAATGTCGTTTTACTGAATGCTAAACCGCCAAGAGCTCTCTATAAATATACATGTAATCGCTTAAATAGGCATAGGAACATTGCTCTGGAAATTGTTTAATTGGATCTTCCTTAGTGTTAGGTACCGGTATTGAAGTGTAAACTGATTTTCTTTCATATCTTGGGACTATTCAATGCCCATCGTGCAAGGGAGCTTCCATGCATTTGAGAATCACGACCATTTTGCAGTTTCTGAATATAACAGGTTCCGATTCTTTGTAATTAACTTTCCGGTTTGAGAAAAAACATGACGTAGCGTCGTAGACATATTAACTATAAATGTCCTTTGGAATCCGCCAAATAACACTAAATCGATACGGTCAGAAACCTTCTTCTTTTCACAACCGACTTGTATCCTAATAAACTTTATGAAACAACTCCCAATTTAATGGAGATTTCTGACGGGAACTCTTCTATTTCGAGAGCCCTAAGCTTGAATAACCGGTCGACCACCAGTGAAAAAAAAAATGTCTTAAAAGACTATCAAATTTGTGATCGTGTATCGGGAAGTAATCATGGAGTTTCTCGTAGGAGATATCGGTTTATGTTTGAGAGGTAAAATGTGAGTTTTCGTTCTATGTCGTATTTTCGTATTTCCACTTTTCAAATCGTATTACGAAATAACAAATGGAATTACGTGTCTACCCTACGTGATATCAAAATGTTTGATAAGCCCACTTTGCAGCTTTAAAGATCAAAATATGCAACCACCCTTTGAATTTTCCTTATATTGTTAGAAGTATGCTAGCTCTCAATCCCATCACCCTGGTCTCCACCGCGTGCGAATATATTTACAGTAACAGAATGTTAGCTGCATGAATTATTTACACGCGATTTTATACTTGCGTCTATTCATTTATCGTATTTCGTTCATCACTACACGGTAACTACGCCCACCAGAAATTTTGGAGATTAAAAATTTCTTGTTCATATAATTTGGACTAGGTGTCGACTTTCCCACCACTTGGTAAACGGTAAAAATGGGCGTAGTATCTGAAACATTATACTTCAAAAAAATGGACCATTAATTACTTACACACCTTCGATGACTTCTACTGCGATATTTAATAGTCACCAAATCAACTGTTTTTCTATTGGAAAACACGACAATATGAAATTACTGAAGACGTCCTTGACAAATGCTTTCGCAGTAGTTAGTCTCCAGATTCTCTAAGAATTTCACCTCTTACAACTGAATACTAATGTCCCCACCATCCCCATTAATAATTATGATGGCCCTAGAAACTAACAAAATAGAATAATCGTCCTACTTTATTATTCCATGCTAAAATATTCAAGCGCATGCCTACTTTGAACACTCAATTACTCAAAGTAATTATGGCCCAGGGTAGTCCCAAAAAGACCTCACAAATAAGTGGACCTAGTGGACTACATACCTTAAGCTTTGGCACAAACTCAAAAGTAGTGTTTATATCCGGTGTTGTCTAGTGTCGCACAACGCAGTTTAACTATATGGGTGTCGACGGGCTTTTCAATTAAATACACGCGAAGCCTATACTTGTATCGTTTTATGCCAACATAGAAAAAGAAATTGAAGTTTAATGAAATGGAGTTTCAACATTTGGTTTTAGGAAACTATTGTTGAATTGTTCCGGTTAATATTACTGTTTTGTCTTGCTGTTTCAATGTACCTCTTCCAGTAGTCTCACACCCAGAGCTAGCATCCCCACACTTTTCACCACAACATCACTTAAACTCTAAGATAAAATCCACATCACTTTAAAAAGGTAACAACTTCCGCAAATACACCAAAACCCCGAAATTTTACCACCTCACACTAATCACACTACATCACCCAGCCTCTACCACTATATCGAGGCACCAACATTCGCAGCCGCGTCGCAGCCAGGCCCACGCAGTGCTGCGAAATATACAGTAGCAGGCCTCACGAAAAACTCACTACATAACAATGAATAAATAATCTGGCTTGTATAAAGCACATTATACACAACCTCACGTGCCGTCCAGAATCAGCCAAACAGCAAAAACAGTGCTGGTATCACCGGAAATGTCAATGGACGAGGATCTCTTTAACGTGGGAGAGAATGGCGAAATGCTCGACGACGAAAACGACCATTCAGATATGAACCTAGACGAAGAGTCCAAGCGTGGTGAAAACACAGAAAATGGCGATATCGACATGGACGATAACGAAAATGAGAATGACAATGACAACGATAATGAAAATGACAATGACGACGATGAGGACGACGATGACGGTGAAGAAGATGGAGAAGAAGACGACGATGGAGAAAATGACCAAGAAGATGGAGAAAATGACCAAGAAGAAGGTGAAAATGATCAAGAAGAAGGTGAAAATGACCATGAAGATGGCGAAAGTGAGGACGGTGACGACCAGGAAGGTGATGACCAAGATGACCACGATGGCGGCCACCAATCCCGTGAAAACACCGAAAATGGGGCCGATTCTGACCATGGTCATGGCAACAACCACAACTCGTCCCAGAGCCGAAATCTGAGGGGAAACTCACCGCAAAACAACAGTAATCACACTCAAAACGATACAAACAACAACACACACAACAACACCCCCAACGGGGCCAATTCCGCGCGTTCTACAGCCACAAAAACGGACCATGACCACACCAATGGTCTGGACACCAATGACGCCCAAAACAAAGACAAAACCCCGGAAAAACCCGCCGTAGAGATCGACAGCGTGGGGATCCGCGCCAAGGCACGTCAGGCCGTGCAATTAGCCACAGAATTCGACATTGTGCCCATCGTAGCAGTGCCCTATGCACAACAATGCCACTCGGTGGCCATTTCCGAGGGCCCCAAATGGCTCCTCACGGGTGGGGAGGACGGGTTCATCCGCAAATATGATTTTGCCGCGTCTATTGATGGAAAGGCTCCATTAACGGTAGCACAGAAACACAATCTCATGGATAATATCAACAAAGCCGGTGTGATTGGGTCATACTGGGAGAACGAGCAACCCATGACCAAATCGCAGATTATCAACGAGAACCCGAAGTTCCGCGACTCGGATTTCACTACTGGCTTTGCTTCCTACGAGCCCAAGACCAACCCGGTGTACTCTCTTGACGTTGAACGGAACGGTTTATGGTGTTTATCGGGACTTCTTTCGGGTGGTATTTCTCTATATACCATGATCTACAACGAGGGCGCCATCCACCATTATTTCCACCATGATACCCGCCGACACCCAGAGCCCACACTAGATTCGGGCCACCTGGACGCGGTTTCTGTGCTCCGACTTAATCACGCGCAAAACGCAGTTTTATCGGGTCTGTGGGACAAGACCATCCGTGAATGGGACCTCAACACGGGCAAAACAAAAAACCTATATCGCGGCAACACGGGTCAAATCTCTAGTATCCAGTTCCGGCCCACGGGGTTGGTGGATTTGACTTTTGAAGACCCTAGCAGTGATGTTGACTCGCTTTTTGGAAGCGACGAGGAAGACGATGAGAATGGCGACGCAGACACTGCAAATGTGTCGAGATCGAGTATTCGCACCGACTCCGCCAAAAACAAAACCGCCACCGACGATAAAATCTTCATGAGCTCCAGTATAGACGGAGCCATCAATATCTGGGATGCTCGGGTTTCCGGTTCTTCGCCTGCTCTCAAGATTGCTGTTCCAGAAGGTACACCTCCGTGGTGTATGGCTGCCAGTTGGTCCAATGACGGAGATAAGATTTACGTGGGCCGGAGAAACAGTACAGTCGAGGAATTTTCGTTGCGGATGCCTAGTAACAACCAGGCCGGAGCAGATTTCCCCAATGTGCTGAAAAGACTAATGTTCCCTAAGATCTCGGGCCCTGTGAGTGCACTTTCCGTGATGCCCAACGATAACTTCTTGTTCTGCGGGTCCAACGATAACATCCGTCTTTATAACTTGAACCTCTATGACGATTTCACCCAGGACACTGCCACAGCCAAGAAGAGGGCCACTCCTTTCTATGTGATTCCAGGCCACCATGGAGGAGTGCTTAGTAATTTGATGGTGGACGAAACGGGTCGCTTTTTGATCAGTACGAGTGGCAACCGTGGCTGGGGCCATGCATCTTATGCTGATGTTGTGTTGATTTACTCTATAGACACCGAGGCCTCGCAGCAGTAGTGGGGTATTTGGAGGTACCAGAGGATAGTGGCTGGTCAAACATGGAATGTCTTTATAATGCATACATATGGGTGTTTTCATCAGGAAATATTGGGAATCACCTTAAACACCAAAAATTTCCTTCTAATGTTTGGCCATAACCATGAGAAGGTTATAGAAATGCTGATATTCTTAGTAGATACACTCTCAAAAACAGTCCAGGTTGTAAATAGTATCTGAAAACATACACTGACCAGCAGTGAAATATCTCCATATACCCAACACAGAGTCATCTACCCGGTCTTTTGTATCCCATCTTGGTGAGATTTTCAGAAACGAGGAAATGTTTAAGGTAGTGTATGTTTCATTGAGATAATGGGATCAGTAACCCATAACGTGACTTGAATAACTCGCATAGAATTCATTGAAATCAGGTTTCTTGTGAGTTCCTGACATGCCTGAGACCAATTGACAGATTTCCCAATATAAAGTTTTCAAATGTAACTCTCTCCAAATTGTTCTTATGATCACACACAACCATGACATATGATCGAAGTGAGACTTGGTAGACTTCTTCACCAACAAGTCCGCGTATCTGCCGCAGTCTAAAATAACATCAAATAGCCCCGACTCCAGGATTGAGGCAAGAACAGGCTTCAATATCGACTTTTGCTTGGTGTAGCCAACGACTGAAGTGATCATAAGTCGCTAATGGTTGCTTAAGTTCTGCATGAACAGTTTACAACAATTCCTTTGACCCATACGCACACAGAACCTACCCACAGAAGTTTCTGAGTCTGGAACCAAAACAGTTGAACGACTTTTTGCGGAAATACTCAAACATTGTTTCTGCTCTTGAAAGGATAAACTGGTGGGACTTTGCGGGAATTGGTCCAGGTTGTGTTGAAGTTTCCCAAAATGCACTCAGAAATTGCCCGGTGCCAAGAAAGATGAAGACCAGAGAATGTGGTTTCCCACTAGCAAGCCCACAGTCAGGACTATCACCAGGACTATCACCTCAGTCGTAGAAACAGAAAACTTCTTTGGTGAGAGACTGAGTCACGAATCCAAGAGCAAAAAACCCCGAAAAGATAATAGTCTTTGTGAACACTAAAGCACAAGTCACCCACTGTATCAGAACCGATCAGTTTTCTGATGACTCACCATAATTCTTTTTCAAAAACGACCCCACACCCACCGGCTCACTGCAGGATCCCCCATGTATATACTGACCTCTTCACAGACCCTAGGCCCACCTGCGTGATCTCCGACATATCCCTAATAGGTCCATATTCACGGACTTCTTTCAAAACCGTGCTGACCTTGTTGGCCAACCTGATGACGTTGACTTCACCAAAAGAACACAATTGTTTAGCAGTAGCCTGTAATACGCTTTTTGGGGACCCCTTGAGAAAAGTCCCGAACTCGCTTTGCTTTAAAAGGAAATGAAGCAAGAACCCTACAAACCCAATGGTTAGACTGAGCTTGTATATGGAAAGAGGGAAATCACGTTTGGGCTTATTGCTATCCCTTCCTATATCACTATCAAGAGAAGTCATTCTCTTGAGCAAATTGGACGAGCTGCTTATTAGTGTGTGGTTGAGACTCATGAACGAAGAAACAAGACTCAAGCCTGGACTTTCGGTGTCATCAAAAGTGGAGTTTATCGAGGTGGAAAGCGAGTCGATCAGATCAAATGCTTCTTGTAAGAGTTCGGCCTCATGTGCAGATTCTTGTTGCTGCTGACTTTCCTGCCTTTTTATGAGTCGCTGTAACTCCTTAGGGTCCATAAGTTTTGGTGACTCTGTTGTAGTTAAAAGTGTCTTCCTCAGCAGACTATGTGTAAGTTTTGAGGTGGTCATAAGAACCGAGTCGGCGTTAAATTTCTTAAACCAAACATCAAAGGTGTTTTGGTGGGTCGATTCAGCACCAAGAGGATGCTCTTTTATCAATTCCACGGTGTTTTCAAGGATTTCACTAAGCACTGGCTCAGATATGTCTGAGAGTAGACTTGCCGGCGATAGAAGTGAATGTGCAAGGTCCAAATCGACATTTTCAAACAGGAAAACATCGTCGAGGCCAAGCTCAGCAAAAATTTCCGACTTGAAATATACTAGTATTGCAACATAGATGTATGCACTGACCGCTACTGAGCCCTGGCCAAGAATGAAGTCCCAAATAAGCATAAGTTGGGAAGTATTGGCCAAATCGTGACTAAAAAGCGTGAGAATCGACAGCAACCCCGGGAGAAACTTATAGTCGAAGTAAGCGCCGCCCGTGGCGCCATACGTGTTGTTTGTTTGCTTGAGAAGCTCAAAAATGTCTGCATCCACGGTCTCAGCTATGAGTGGCACTAGTTTGAGGTGGTTGATGGTGAGAGAAATGTCCAGGATCATAAAGTCCCGCAAGTGGTTCAAGGTCAATGTTTCGAGAATACGGAAGGCGGTTTCGTCACTGTTTTGTGTGTTTTCGTTGCACACTAAAAGAACAATACTGGCCACATCATGGTACCCTTGGTAGTAGTTAAGCGCGGGGTATTTGCGGAGCACACGTATCACCAAGCAATAGAGCCGTTTCCGCATGGCCTCGATGTCGTCGGAAGAGAGAATCGTGGTGTACGAAGAGTGTACGGCCAGATTGAAGCCGTTATAGTGAGACATCACCGTAAACAGTCGTTTTATATCAAGCATCACCTGGTTTTCGTCCCGATGGGGAGGCAAGTCGTTTACAGAAAGGAGAAGTTCGTCCGGGTGACCTTCAGGGCTGAAACCGGAAAGAACCCCCTTTTTTTCGGTGTTTCCATACTGCTTGCTTACAGAAAATTCATCCTGTAGAGGAGGCGACGAGTGAATGGGTTCTTGGTCTAAACCCAAGAGAGAAGCCCATACATTGGCCCGTGACACGTCCTGGGGTAACCCTTTTGTAAACGGAGCCAAATTGGCGATATTTTCCGGGCTATTGGCGATGACCGGTCGAGGATATGGTTTCAACATTTCTGGTCTGCAGTCATCCTCAATGTTATACAAATCGTCATCTGCGATGGATGCAGCGTCGTAATCCAGGTGCAATTCGGCTTTGGCATCGACCAACAGAAGATCCAATGAAGAAATAGGCATTTTAAAGGGTAATTTCGGGAAATATTAGGTGTTTGTTTTATCTATGGAGTGCTCTGCGAATATACGAACAAACAATAGATGGGCCAATAAACGGGACAAAGAAAATAATAAAACAGGCAGGCGAAAAGAATTTTTTGGGATCTTTTATTTTCCCGCAATTGAAAATTCCAGCGGATTGTCTTTTCTGGTATGGGATCCCGGTGTTAAGAAGCAAATCACAAAACAATGGCTGGGGCCTGTAATTGCTGAGGCCTGTTCTGTAGCAAGCCGGAATAAGTCGCAGTTTGAAGATTAGGCAGTTGGTGTTTTCTTAAGGTGAATGGGTAATGCAAAGGTTTTCCACACAATTTGGGAGGTGTGTTTTTTTTTATTCACTTTTTGGTCTTTATATTTTGCTGGTATTTATTTTTGATGTTTCAAAGTTTTGCTTTTGCTTTTGTTTGGTTTGATAGATGTGGTGGATTGTGAAAAAATATATTGAAATGTTACGATAACGAGGGGCCTGCCTAAACTGAGAGCGTATTCGGGTCTGCCTAGGGCAGATGCCAGGGCCATAAAAGTGAGCACTTTCAGAAGAGTGGGTGGATAAATTTTACGAATTACAAGAATTATTTCAGCTTTGTGGCAATGATCCGGTTTTTAAAAGATATTTTCCACTGTCTCCCTTTTTCCAGAAAAAATCGGGTCTTCCATGTTCATTTTTCCTTCATTGTTTTAGGGAAACTTCCTGGGTGTAATCGTCAAGCACACGTTGCTTGGTTCCTATGCCAGTCGCGAACTACAGAATCCAGATATGCCAAACTGGGGCCGAATAAACACGGATTTATTGGGGGTATTAAATAAAGTCGATCATGAGTTCAGTACTGGTAGTGATCTGGTAAGGTAGTTTATTTTACTTTTCTATTGTGGTCAAATTTGGGTGATAAATTGCTGAATGTTCCCTTTTAGTGGTACCAGCTTGTTAATGTAGTATGAAGTTAATACTCTGACTGTTCGCACTGATACAGAATCTGTTCAACGAAAGTATCAATATTAATTTTTTGGTTTTGTACAAATTTATTACTAAACATAGATGCTAGTACTCACAAAAATATCGAATAATTCTTTTTTTTAATAAAAACTTTGCTACCATTTAGTTGCCCCGACCAACACTAATCCCAATGGTCGCATTCGCATCCTGTTTCTCTTATCTCTGGCCGCACTATATAAAGCCCGCACTTCCCCGCAATATCTTCACACCGCATTCTCCATTTTTTCATACTTCCCCGCTTTTGCATCATTCTTACTAAAAATTTGGAATAAAACCTATCGGAATAAAACTGTAAGTGTTGAAATTCGCAGTTTTGTACACATTTATTACTTTTGGCTACTCACTCTTCTTTTGACCTTGATATGCCTGCTGCTACTACTGAGTTATCTATTGATATCGATGGAACCACCACCTGGTTCCATTACATCTGGTTGAGAGATAATTGCCATTGTTCGGAATGCTTTTTTGATACTACCAAGCAGAGATTGCTTAATTCTGCAACAATCGATGAAAACATATACCCTGTGTCTGAAACATTTGATGGCCAAAACTTGGATATAGTATGGAGCCAGGATGGTCACCGATCTCAGTATCACATTGACTGGTTACGTTTACACGCCTATAATCCTCCCCTTGTCAGTACAGATGTCAAAGTATCTGGCGAAAAGGAGATTTTGGCCCGAAAATTCTGGAAAACCGCTGACATCAAAAACAATATGCCCACTGTAGACTATACCAAAATCATGGACTCAGATGACACCACCGACGGCGAAAACGCCATCAAAGACTGGTGCTTGAAGCTCTGGCAGTATGGATTCACGCTCATCGATAACGTTCCCGTGACTCCTGAAGATACAGAAAAACTTTGTGAAAAACTCATGTATATACGTCCTACGCATTATGGTGGGTTCTGGGACTTCACTTCTGATTTGGGGAAAAAAGATACCGCGTATACGAACTTCGATATCTCGTCGCACACCGATGGCACATACTGGTCAGATACCCCTGGGTTGCAGCTTTTCCATCTTTTGTATCATGACGGAACCGGTGGAACTACCTCCTTAGTAGATGCATTTCAGTGTGCAGAGCAGTTGAAGAAAAACCACCCCGAAAGTTTCGAGCTTTTGACCAGGATCCCGGTGCGGGCCCACTCGGCAGGAGAGGAAAAAGTATGTATTCAACCAGATATTCCCCAGCCTGTTTTCAAGCTTGATCTCGAAGGAAACTTGATTCAGGTGAGGTGGAACCAAAGTGATAGGTCGTGTATGGATAGATGGGATAATCCAGCAGATGTTCCCCGCTTCTACAAGGCGATCCGTGAATGGTACAACATCATCAGTTCTCCCGAAAATGAGATCTTCTACCAGTTACGGCCTGGTCAGTGTTTGATTTTCGATAACTGGAGATGTTTCCACCTGAGAACGGAGTTTACTGGTAAGAGAAGATTATGTGGTGCTTATATCAACAGGGATGATTTTGTTAGTCGGTTAAGGTTACTCAATGTGGGGAGAAAAGCTGTTTTGGACTCGTTATGAGGTGCTTGAATGGGTGTGAATGTGATGTTTACTGTATAGGGCATATAGGGGAAATGGAAGGGGTTCTTTATTAGAGATGGTTGTGTCTAGCAAGCGATTATTATCATATTTGGCAATTTATAATTTACTGTATTTTGATGTTCTGGAAACGGATGACTAAAAATACTTGGCTCAGTATTATAGGCCTATATTTCAGTAGGTCAATAAATATATGCAAACATGGAGGCCGACACGGAGTCTGGCGAGTAAGGTGGGCCACTGTTTCAGTCTCTGATTTAGGAGTGTTAGAATATTGATATGAAGTTTCAAAACTGAAAAGCCTGCTTGTCATTGACAATGCTCTCATCTTATAGATGTTCATTAACTTATCTATTTTGTTGATAGTTGGTGGCACAGGCATGGTCACCATCTGTGAGTGTCCGCATAAAAACAAGTTTATTACTACCCAATTTTTTTTCCGATCTAATTTGTCCATATGTCCCCAATCAGTGTAGAAAGTAATTAGTGTAGACCGTGACTGATGTACACCGTAATCTACATCGACCTGATATCCGGGTGAACATGGCCTTTTCTATGTGAGGTAGGCGAGAATCCTTGGAAGAAACAAAAATTTGATAAAATGATGATTTTTCCATTTTTATCAATCACCAATGCTTTCAGAAATTCAACCCTTACCTGAAGGTACATAAATGCGTCCCAAACGACGGCTGTTACAACACTGGGTCACACCATTTGGTTTCGAAAAAATATGACCATACTATATTACATATTCGTATCGGAATACCCCAGAATATTGCAATACAAATTTGAGCACAGTATTGATATAAATAAACTTTTCATGGACTTACATTTCATCGTTGGTATTTAGCTAGTGGATACCATGATATTTCCTAATGCACCTGCCTTCGCGGAGATTATCTAATATAATGTATTGGCAATAATTCCAATGTACAATTTTGAAGACGATCTTCCATTAAATATGGCTACTGCTACAACCTAAAGACACTGCATCGTTGCTAGACGCGAAGTTTAGAAAAGTCACCGACAAATTGGATCTTGCCCGTTATTGTCAATACACTAAGGAACCTAATATGAGATACTGACCAGGTGAATATTTCCTAGATCTGGGGAGAAAAATACCAGCTTTACACATAATAAACGACATCCCCAGACCAATCCCATTTCACATTCTTCACTTCCAAATATATCCCCCATGGCCGAGTTCTCAGATAGAATTCCTGGGACTTATTCACTCCCACACATCTACAACCTACACCAACTGGTACACAACAATCGTCTATTATGCCGTATAAAATACCCCACTCAATGGAAAATAGGAATCTTGTCCCAGTCCCATGGGTTGTTGAAACGCAAACCCACATCCAACTTAGCAATGGTTTCCAACTCAGCAGCAGAAAGGTCAAAGTCGTTGACCTCCAAGTTTTGCAACAAACGCTCAGTCTTGTTGGACTTAGGAATTACTGCAAGACCTCTTTGGGTGGCCCATCTCAACAACACCTGGCCAGGAGACTTCTTGTGTGCGTTGGCAATGGAAACTACATCCTTGTTTTCGAAGAGAGTCACGCATTCCTTGACCTTAGGGTGGTCCAATTCCACAAACGATTGTGGACCAAAAGAAGAGTATGCCGTAATGGCAATACCCTTGGACTGCACGTACTCA
The DNA here is from genome assembly GCA_030563445.1 of Metschnikowia gruessii. Taxonomy (NCBI): domain Eukaryota; kingdom Fungi; phylum Ascomycota; class Pichiomycetes; order Serinales; family Metschnikowiaceae; genus Metschnikowia; species Metschnikowia gruessii. The sequence continues at coordinate 21,543 of JAJMIV010000037.1, forward strand.
ATCAATCTAGGTTGCTGCAAGTATGGGTGGTGCTCGATTTGCAACACGGCAGGAGGAATCTCCGCGCCCCTGAGCAAATCCTGGATCAACGAACCGGAAAAGTTCGAGATACCAATGGATCTGATTTTTCCCTTTTTGACCAACTTCTCCAATGCTCTCCAGGTGTCGAGCAAAGGCACATCTTCGTAGTGGAAGTTTTTTCCGTCACCACAGTAGAACCCAGGAGGGTACTTTTCCTCGAATGGCACATATTTGAACGCAATGGGGAAATGGATCAAGAACAAGTCCAAGTATTCCACGTTCAAGTCACTCAAGGTGCGGTCCAAGGCGTTTTCCACGTTGTCTGGGTGGTGGAAATTGTTCCAGAGCTTGGAAACCACAAACAACTCGTCACGTGACGCCAAGCCCTCCTCAATGGCTCTGTTCAACCCTTGGCCCACCTCTTTTTCGTTGCCGTAGTCTTGTGCTCCATCGAATAATCTGTATCCGACCTTGATGGCATTGTAGATAGTGTCAGCACAGGTATCGTTGGTGACTTTCCAGCACCCGAAACCCACCTGGGGCATGTCGTAGCCAGAGTTTAATTTGATAGACATTGTCAGTATTTTTTTCTGTTTTCTTTGTTTTATCCTAAAAGATTAGTGAGCAAAAAGATTAGTGAGCAAAAAGATTAGTGAGCAAAAAGATTAGTGAGCAAAAAGATTAGTGAGCAAAAAGATTAGTGAGCAAAAAGATTAGTGAGCAAAAAGATTAGTGAGCAAAAAGATCACTGAGCAAATAATGGGATGAAAAATAGTTATTGCATGTTCGCGAGATCGGCCCATTATATAGGCCGAGACGGGATCTGGGGGAAATTGATTGCCAATTGCGAGGCCAGATTGCGGGGGCCCAGGCACCATTGTGCACCACCAGCACCTTAGGAAATATGCTCTGGCTGGGGCCCCACCCGGCCCGTGCGAACGGTTCCTATTGGAGTAACCACCCCAAGAATAGCCAACATTTTTTTAAGATATGGATCTGGCTTTGGACTTCCCGATTGGGAAATTCCGACGAGAATGATTCTTTTTAATGTTCTTTTTGGTTCTGTTTTTTGGGTTCTGTGTTTTTGGACTTTGGAACAAACTTTTTTGGCGCTTTTTGGGGGTTACGATTTGCGGGTAATTAAACTTTTGAGTATGGTCTGGTGGTTGCGGTTTGGGTGGTGCGTTAGGAGGGACACTGCTATGTGGGGATATACACCCTCGGACGTCATAGGCATAATCTTCTTGTAAGTGAAACTGAGAATATTCCTATGAATAATCACTTTTTTACATATAACTTTTTGGACTATTGTGCAGAATTATAGTTCATGGCTCCAATCGCTCCTCTGACGATGGAGCACACCTCGAGCATCAGCATCACAACGCTCACAAAATTCAGCGCTTCAGCCCACAAAAAGTGCTTTTTTCGACGCTATTGGACATTTTTACTCTAGAATATTTAGGTGAGAAGCGAGCTATATTCCACTGATTTTTAGCGGAGTGGTGGCCATTAATGGTATGGTCGTATACACTTTGCAACCAAACTTCAAAATATTGCTATTGACGCTATTATTTTGATTATTTTGATTACTACTGAAAAAATGCTTCTTTGACATCCTTGGCACATTTCCATCACTATTCCACTAGAGGTGATGCCTATAGATGACCAAAGGCTTATATGGAAGTAAGGTTTGACCGATGAAAACAGTTTCATGGTGAAATCATAAAATCTTGTTCGGAACTGAGTCGTACTGGTTTTTAGGGTGAAGAAAATTATATCACTTACAATTATTGGAGTGGTGATGAATCTTTTGCTTATTGTTAGACCTCTGGTCGCGATTTAGTAGGTCCTACCAGTTTTCACCCGCGTTATTGATTGATGAGAAGATCATTAATTCATGAAAAAGCCTCCTATTTTAGTTAGTAGTTATTAAACTAAGTGTTTGTTAATGGAGACCCAACACTGGCTCAAACCTTTGTTAGTTGGAAGGTGGTAAATGTGACATGTTCTACGGTAACCATTAAATTGAGTTGATGACTAGTATTTTGTACACTCCAGTACGAAAACATATAGAGGTCTCAACAGAAGGAAATTACCAAAAGGTTATTGTATTTTCAGCTTTTCTTGGTTTATGCTACACGTTCTTGCATTTTGTCGTAACTTTCCTGGCTATGTTGTGGCTTGTTAGAATTAATTATATAATATCTTGAAATACTTTACAACCGTGCAGTATAACTCCAACAAGGGGATGACTTTTACGTACTCAGATACTTGGCGGCTTTCGAACATATATATACATGAAATTTAGCTCTTCTTTGTTTCGGGGTATTTGAACGGTATTGGCTATTCCATAGTATACCAAGTTCATTAAGTGGAAGATTGAAACATATAAGACGTGTAAGATCCACAATACCTGCAATCTGCGGAGTATGTAAGAGCAAACTAAAATTCCTGTTCTGAGTTAATTCCTTTTTTCTAGGCACAAGCGTCAGTGTCTTCATTCATAATATTAATAGATTACTCGACGAAGCAGTCTCATCCAATTAAGTTACAATTGAGAAGTGAGTTTTATTTTAGAATACCCGAGAAGGTAAGTTGGAGCTTACAGCATGTATACATATATATGACAAAATCTCTAAAGCACTGTCTCCTCCCACTTTATACATTGAAGGGATAATTGTGGATATTGAATCTCCTGGGCCTTTGACTCATCAGAATATCGCCATTTTTTGAAAGCCAACGCACACATTGACTCATCACTGCAGGAATTATAGCACTGGCAATATTAAGGTTGGATTTCCAAGAGATGATACGCTCACATTTTTCCTTGAATATAGGCATAAATTCCAGAATGCTTTCAAATATTCAACACAACAGTAATATTGGGAAATGTACACTTTTGAAGTATCAGGTAGGCCACTGTTATCACAAGGGGGAAGCACAGACCCAATGTATAAAGTAACCAACAGTTAGGAAGTCATTCCTTATAACAAATGGGGAAAGTGGATGCTTGGCCTCCAATTAGAAGTATTCGGCTATAATAACATTATCAAGAGAGCCCAAAAGTCCGATTAAGTAAATTATCTCTAACCTTCGAAATCTCAGATCTTTGACATCCCAGGTTTTTGTCTACTGTTTCAACTTGTTGACTTCTTTCACTCAACAAAGAATGCATAATGCTTATTTAATCACACAATTATTATACTGCCAAAGCCCTCACAAAGAATAGTCACATCAGTGATATATTTATAAGGACGACTTTTTCGAAAAATTTACTTTCCCATTGAAAGATCCGTATCACATTAACTTTGAACTCCGCAACTAAATATCCACGTATTGCTTATTCTCCAGTATAGTCTTACTTGGAACATTACCAACAGTAACTAGCACAGTGCGACTCATGGCCCACCCACAAGCATACTGAAAATGTAGGTCCCACCATACTACCCAGAGGAAACCGAGAACAAAAACAAAAAAATTAAAGTTAAACCTCCTGTGTACATGCCCTATACCAGCAGAATATTTCACATTTTTTAAAATAACACACCACCCTTCCAGCATACCACCCCATCTTTTCTTCTACACTACAGTGTACACATCCTCCCATTCAGTGGAGTGTAGACAAGGCCAATTCCCAAAAAACGCGTCGCAGTGTCACACTCTCAGTAACGCATCAAATCCACCACCTGCCAATTCAATGAAGAAAAGAAAGAATAAAAAAGGAAAACATTATTTCATCAATTCATCCCCTAATTATGCATTTCCTTCGTTTCCCGCCAACTTTCCCCAACTACACATTCCCCCACCACACATTCCCAATGCACCCCTAATCGACCGGTAATCTCTCCTAACCTCACTGCAGCGCACGTGCCGGGCAGACCACGCTTACCTGCCGGATCCAAAAAAATATGTAAACATCGCAGCACCATAACAAAAACATGGGCATAGATCCAGCACTTGAGAAACACGTCAACATACCCAAAAAAACAGCACTTAACACCACCCAAAACCACACAAACAACCCAAAAAAAACCCCAAAAACCGTTATAAGGCTACCTGAATCTAAACAATACTTCACAAAACCCCAGAATTAAACGTGACACTCAAAAAACACACGCCCACCATGAAAACACCGCTTTTTCTCAAAATCAAGCTGGCCTCAGACCAAGAAAAAGCGCAGTTTGACTTAACCTCAGAAAACACCATTTCTTTCCATGACACAAACTACGACTTTGCGTCTGTGTTCCACGACGTGATCCCCGCGGAAACACTTGTGTTGTTGGCGCAAAATTCCGCCACGGTTATTCTTGTTGGCCCCACTGGAAGTGGAAAAACCACCAGTCTCCAGGAAATCCTTAGGCACTTTGCCGAAACACAAACAAACGCCCAGATAAACGCCTGCGAGGTCAACAAAAATAACAGTTTTGTGGACTTACTTGACGGAAGCGCGTCCAAACGGTATATGAGCTCGATTCCGTTTGATAACCAGCTCAGAAAGTTCCCCCTTGATGCCCGTGTTATCACCCGATTATTGCGTGAAAGAGCAGGCGCAAATACCCTTGCAAATGCGCTGTCGAGCCGCTCGTGCCTCCTTGTAAACATCTACCATGATTCTCGCTTACTCACAGTGGTCGATATGATGGGCAACGAAAAGTTTGACGCCAGTGCATGCAACTCGTTTGCGAACTCGAACGTTTCGTCTTTGACCCACCATTTATTGGCCGGATCACAAGCTGGGCGCTCGCACAACTTGATCACCAACCTTATTTTCCGCCGTGCTTCGGCCCTGAACATCAATTTCATCATGCACTTGGACCAAGGCGGCGATACTGACCTCATTAAGTCCTCCTTGACTAATCTTGCACATGCAGTCAAAACATTCAAGCTGGGACACCCAAAACAACCCCGCACGGGCCCATTTAGCACCCCTGGCACCTCGGGCCTTTCTTCTGCCCCTCTGGCGGGTCTCCCTAACTATGCCAGGCCAACTGTTTCGTCCGCAAGCCCAAAAACAGTCATTTCTTCCTATAAGGTGGGTAAACCCGCCAGTAAGACGCCCAGAAAGCGTATTTTGACTCCTATGAACACGCCGGTGGCCAGAAGCGAAGTGTTTAACCGCCCACTGCCCCATCTGCGTAAAAAGTTCAACAGTGCGTCTCCCACAGTGAATTCCCGTGAACTCAAACCCCTTCAGGATACCGTAGGCGCCCTCCAGGCCAAATTGTCCCACGATAGAACCCTGTATGTGAAAACAATCGAGTCCTTACAGGCACAGATCCGCAATGTGCGCACACAATCCGTGGCTGTCCTTCAAGACGGCTTGCTGAAGACTCGGGTGGGTTTCGAGAGTGTTTCAAATCAACTTGATAGGGAAAAGCAACATACCCACGAACTCGAGGAAAAACTCTCCCATGTGCAATCCACAAGTACCCAAATTGAGCAGAAATTGGCCAACTCTGACCACTTGCTTGCAGAGAAAACCAATGAATTGGCCCAAGTCCGTGAATCTTCCGCAGAAGAAAAGAGATCCTTGGTTGGAGCGTTTGAATCAGAGCTCAACCTGATGAAAGAAACTTCTGCTTCGCAAAAAGCTTTAATCAACTCTATGGAGGAAGCCAACAACCAGATAGCCCATGAGCTTTCTTCCATTTCAGAAGAAAAGAATGAATTGAAATCCCAACTTGGTGGTGTTACCGAGGAATTAGCAGAAGCTCACAAAAAGATTGAACTCCAACTCGCTGAGTTTTCCACCGAGAGAGATAGGTTGAGAAGTGAAAAACTCCAACTTTCCCAGAGATTGGCCAGTGCCGAGTCCCAAATTGGAGAGGAGACATTGAAGCTTTCCACGGAGAATAATGCGTTAAGGGGGGAAATTGATCTTCTCAAGGCCAGCTTAGCCGACGTAAAAATCCTGGCTGACCTGACGGTTTCTGACCTTTCCAATGACAGAGACCTGTTGAGAACCGAAAACGCCCAGCTCCATGAGAAATTGGACGAACTTAATAAACAAAGGGAACAAGATGCTTCTGCCTTTTCGGCCGAGAATCACAAGTTGCAGACAGAAAATACTCACCTCAACGGTCAATTGAGCGAGATCACCCAACATACGCAGCTGGAACTTAATAAACTCACCACCGAAAAGAATCTGTTGAGGGAAGAAAACATCCGTCTCGGGCAAGATCTCCTCGGTGCTCAAGAGCAAATGCAACGTGAAGTGGCCAAGCTTGCAGGTGAAAATGATACACTCAACACGGAAAATACTCAACTGGCCCAAAAACTCCAGGAGGCCGAAACCCAGGCCCAACTTGAGGCCTCCAGACTTTCCACCGAGAGAGACGAGTTGATTCACATTAACAGTGGTCTCAGTGAAAAACTAGTGGAAACCAAGAACCAAATGGCGCTGGACATTGATGCCATTACCCAGGAGAAAGAAGCTTTGAAAATTGAAATCGACCATTTGGCCCTGAAATTGTCTGAGGTACAGATTCAACTCAAGGACACAATTGCTACAACTTCGACTGAGAGAGAGACTTTGACAAGTGAAAACAGCCAACTCGCGGAGAAGTTAGCTAATGCAGAGAAGACAATTGAACTTGAAGTGTCGAGACTGTCTAAAGACAACGACGAGTTGAAGAAACAAAACAGTCTTCTCAGTGAACAATTGGCCTCGGTTACCCAAAAATTGGACCTTGACATTGCGAAAGCTACCAATGAAATCAATGGCTTGAGAAAGGAAAACAACTCCCTTAATGACAAGCTAGCACAATCAACCAACAACAATAAGGAGCTTGAAGCCCAAATCTCCGAGGCTCATGGGTTGGCCGTTTCGAGCGAAAAGGGGTCAAGAGAGTTGCAGGCGGAATTGTCGCAGAGAAAGTCTCAATTACAGAAGGTGCAAGAGCAATTAGTTGCTGAACAACAATTGGTGGCGGAGAAAACGTCGGTGGTGGAGAAAGAGCATGAGCAAAACGAGCAATACTTGAAGAAGATCGAGAGTCTTGAATTTCAACTCCAAAAACAAACAAGCGAATTTTCCCAGAGAGAACAGGAGCTTCGTCATAGTGTCGAGACAGAAAACTCCCAAGCATCAGAGGAAGTGAAGAGACTTGAAGCCGTTGTACATGAAGTCCGGTCCAAGAACGCCGAACTTGAGAGTTCAACCAGGGGATATGATGAAGAAGTATCTGGGCTCAAGGAGAATCTCCAGAAGAACGTCGAAGCATTACTGGAGGCTCAAAAGTACCAGGATATATGTGCTGAGTTGGAGGCCACCATTCAGGAGCTTTCCGAAAAGGCTAAACAGAAGGAAGCAGAGCAGGAGAGCGAAATCACCCACCTCAAAGAGGAATTGAGTAAAGCTGCGGAACCCACCGGGTCACCAAAGAAGATCGTGGACTTTGCGGACTTGGACTTCAACAATGGCAACAACACGTTTTCGTCGATCGACATTTTCGACGACCAGACCGAATACATGAATTTCTTCAAACGGCCTGGTGGACGGTCGCCAATTGCCAGCCCCACAAAGGTGTTGACGGAATCCAATGCACGTGTCAATACTGAAGCGAAATTAAGCAGGAAACCTCTGACTGCAAGCCTTCAGTTTACCACGGCACAACTGTCGGCCAAAGAATCCAACGAGAATGTTTGAGCCCCATGAAACAATAACGAGATACCATTTATGTAAGATAACACGAAATAATACTATGTATGATATGATGTAGTATTACCGTATAGTAATTTAATGCACTTCTACAATACAGTACTACAATATAGGAATACACTACTACAAGATGGGAATATAGATACCACACATCCACTCAATTACTACTACTTTATTCGTATCTTCTATTCATCTTTTATAAAACTCCATTTATGTTGTTATATGGATGCCCCTACACGGTCCTTCTGTCGGAGTAGAATCTCACCACAGGACCCATGCCCGTAACATCCACAGTTTTCTCAAACCAACTCAACAATAACGCTCCGTGCTTGGCCCCATAACTCGTGGCCATGATCTTATAAATATATTTGATCAAAGTGTCCTGTTGGTCTGAGGTTAGTTGCGATACAAAACACGCAAATTCGTTGACATTATGGTTGTTTTTGATCGACACAAGAACCTCAAACACCGTCTCCGCATGCAAATTCTTGGTGGCCTCGTCACTGACATAAGGTGGGGTGTCCAAAGTAGCTTGCAACGCAGGCAAAAACTTGCCCTGGGATAAAGCTTGTTTGACTTGTTGAGCAATAGAAGTGATCTCACTTTGGGACACAGGAGGAAGGTCCGGCACCAAGTCCTGCTTGGATAAATGATTTTCCGGCTCCAACGCGTCGATATCAATTCTTCTCCAGTCTTCCATTTCGGCGGGTTATTTGTTAAGATGTGGGGAAATGGCAAAGATATGTGAATATATTGGCCTGGGTTTGACTTGAGGCTATGTCTTGATAGTGAGCATGGCTGTGGAGATATGCTGGTGCACGGGTGTGGGATGGACCTGGGGCCGACCCTAGCCGGGCCGGTTTACCAATATGTGAAAAAAGGAAAATTATTCAGTTTGGGAAAACCTACTGTTGTTTTAATTGGTTTTTTGGCGGTTTATTGTGTATGGTTAAGGGTTAATGGGGAAAAATGTAATGTTACACAAATTAGAAAGAATTGAAAGAATGTATTGGTGAGTGGTTTCGTATAGTGAGGGTATAAGTTAATACCAGAGTCTGCCAGTCAGGCCAACCAAATATATTGTTTCTTTAAAAAAAAAGAGTAAATAAACTTTGGTGTTATAATGAGCTCCCAAAGATGGTTTTTGGGCTGTGTCCTTTATCCATCTGGTAAAAGCAAAATGGTATTAATGAAAAGGTTTGATTTCGTGTATATTTATTGCGTAAACCTGTTTAAATGAACGAAATGTAGAAACAAAAAATTATGAAAGTTAATTCTTTTTCTGTCACTTTTGTTTTTCTTTATTCCACTTTTTCTTGGTTCCATGGTGATAATAGATAACGTCTAGCCGGGAAAATAGAATCAGGAAAACAATAATACTTCCAGATATATAGAAAGAATCTCTGTTTCGAGTTCAACAGATACCCACAGCTTGCCATATGGTTGTGTAACACCTCTCAAGAGTGTTCTTAGTTAATATGAATTTAACTATATTATGGATATTCTAACTATCGATACATTTTGGGCAATACTAAAATTATAAAGTATTATCGCCAATGATATATTAACTAATTGGCACTATCATAATATTTCTTATCTTGAAGCATGGGGTTTCCGTGGTGTTGGAGTGTGCCCCGAATTACAGTCTTGATGCGACAGGTCGGAACTGCTCTATTCCCAGCATGTCATCAATATCTTTGAAAAAGTCCGCTTTATGGTATTAGTATAATTTCTCCTTGTTTGAAAATGGCTAAAATTATAATCACCAAGAATTAAATTCTGTGGTTTTCCCGAAACTATGGAATTCAGGCTGTGAAACTACTGACTTCACCCACCCTAGAGTCCGTGGCCCCTCCGAGTAGATTTCCTTAGGTAATAAAATGTTAGCTTATTGATAATCATTTACTCAATAGAAAATAAATGATATTATTTGAGGTTATTCATATTATATTATCTCTATATATTAATATATCAAGGGAAAACATATGTTAACAACACTGTCTCGATGTGTCCAGTGATAAAACCTAAGTGGGATAATGCAAACAAATTTAAGTGGTCCTTTTTTCCTATCGTCAACAGTACAAGACCTTGTTGGGAAAAGAAATACGAATCATTTTTTTCGGAATTTAACAACAACTTACGATGAATTTACGCATGGAAGTGAGTGGTGCATTGTTCATGGATATGGAAGCGCATTGTTCTAAAGGCTAATAAGGCCTCCTCTGTTCTATAAAAGCCCAGAATTCCAACACCTAAATGGATGAACCATAATGAAACACAACAATCAAAAAGGAATCAAGACTGTACGAAATTTGGAATACCAATTTGAAGAAAAAGCAAAGTGTTTTTAAGAATTTTTTTTTGTTTCGTTTTGGTTCGTCTCTATCATTTTCTAGCCTGGGCTACTGCGATGTAACACCATACTACTCTTCTGGTCCATTAATCAACGCACCAAGAACATCCAGAAATATGCAACGCAAAAAGTAATAACCGTCTTTTTGAAAGGAAATAATCCATTAAATTCAAATAATAAGTCAGATGAAGTTTGGACGTTACTACCGGATTTAGCAGCAGTAACTATGGTCAAAGTATGCCAGACCAACAGAAAGGACCAGAAATCCATCTGTAAAAGCGGCCCCACGCGTGCAAGACTCTAACATTAATCCCCAAAGCTAGAAAGTATTCGTCATTTTTTCGTGTTTCGTGGTTCGTGTAATGTATGTGTTCTATATATGATAAGGCAATCTCATCTAGGCCTGGGCCATCGCATCCCACCCATGCAAAACCCCAGCAGGTCCAAATACTTCCATGAACAGACCAAATTCAAGCACCAGGGTTCTATCAGCCTCAAATTCAGGTCCATTCTATGAAAATCCTTCATTCTCTGGACTTCTTGGGGATTAGACTGCGTCCAGTTTAGCCACAACGAAGTGCCCAAAAAGAGGGCCCAAAGGAAGTGCCCAGAAAAGATAAATACCATTAATAAAGAAAAATTTGTAAAGAAATTTCCCTTTGGATTATGGCCCGGTAGGCTTGGATCTCTTCTTACTACCCTCATTCTCATCCTTCTCGTCTTCACCTTGCTCTTCAGCCTTTCCGTCTTTTTCTTCCTTTGCATCGTCACTAACAAACTCATCAAGAAACTCAATCACAGTTGATTTCAACTTCAACGAGTCCACGACGAAAACAACCAAACCATCGCTTCCCACCTCGTATTTGATGTGCTCCTCGTTTGGGTAGGCGACTTTTTCGTCGAATAAATCGAAAAACTTATCCACCTCATCGAAGGTCTGGATGCCATCAAGCATTCTTTCCTCCATGTCTCCCTCGGGAGCATCCAGCGAGTTGACCACGATGATGGCTCTCAAGGGGTTATCCAAATCCGCACCCTGGTCGCTTTTAAAGACAATATCCGAATCCTGAGACATTACTGTGAAGGTAAAAAATGTGAAGAATCACTTTATTGAATACTTGGATAAGCGTTGTAGATTATGTGCAGGTCTTTTAATATACAAGAAACCTGATCTGGGTGTTAAAATGCTAGGGTAAGAGGAATAGGAGAATTCTAAGAACATATACAATTTTTTTTTTATTTTAAAAACAGAATTACGAGCATCTCTTTTTTCGGATTTCTTTGTTATCGTTTTACTCTCTTTCGTCTCCCTTTTTCTGTTTACAGGTGGTTTAATCTACGACGTTTCCATAGTACATATATTGAAAGTAATAAAGGAACCTGAAACATCACTTTTGTTCCAGCCCGTGTTCTCGGGAATTAAAAATAATCTCAACGTTTTCTGTGCATACACACTTAATCATAGCCCATACGGACTTAGATGCTCCACTTCTTGAACTTGTTGATCAAGCCGTTGGTGGATGGGTCGTGAGCACCAACATCCTCGGCAGTGTCCAACTCCTTGCCGATGACCTTGGCCAAAACCTTACCCAACTCAACACCCCATTGGTCGAAGGAGTTGATATTCCAGACAGCACCCTCGACGAAGGTCACGTGCTCGTAGTAGGCAATCAAAGCACCCAAAGCAGCAGGGGTGATCTTCTGGGCCAAGATGGATGTGGTTGGTCTGTTACCGGAGAAAACCTTGTGTGGAACCAAGCCGCCAGTGGCACCCTCCTTTTGGACTTGCTCCTCGTCCTTACCGACCATCAAAGCCTCGGCTTGGGCAAAGAAGTTGGAAGCCAACATTCTCTGGTGCAAGTTTTGCTCGATAGGGTTGTGGGATTGAGCAGCAAGAATGAAGTCCGATGGGATCAACTTGGTACCCTGGTGGACCAATTGGAAGAAAGAGTGCTGGGCGTTGGTAGCAGGCTCTCCGAACAAGATGGTACCTGTTTGGTAGTTGGTGAAGCTGTTGCCTCTGGTGACGGACTTACCGTTGGACTCCATGGACAATTGTTGCAAGTAAGCAGGGAATCTGTGCAAGTATTGGTCGAAAGGAGCAACCAAGTGGGTTTGTGCGCCAAAGAAGTTGTTGTACCACACGGACAACAAACCACCGGTCACAGCAATGTTCTCCTCCAATGGAGCAGTGGTGAAGTGGTGGTCGAAAGCCTCGGCACCCTTCAAGAAGGCGTCGAAGTTCTCGAAACCAATGTAGATGGCCACGGACAAACCAATGGCGGACCACACGGAGTAACGGCCACCGACCCAGGACTCGAAGCCAAACATGTTCTTGGTGTCAATACCGAACTTAGCAACCTCCTCGGCGTTGGTGGACAAAGCAGCGAAGTGCTTGGCAATGTGGGACTCGTCCTTGACGGACTCCAAGAACCAGGTCTTGGCGGAGTTGGCATTGGTGATGGTCTCGGCAGTGGTGAAGGTCTTGGAGGCAATCAAGAACAAGGTGGTCTCTGGGTTCAAGCCCTTCAAGGTCTCGGCCAAGTGAGTACCGTCAATGTTAGAAACAAAGTGGGCGTTGAGGCCTGGTTGCGAGTATGCCTTCAATGCCTCGGTGACCATGACAGGACCAAGGTCGGAACCACCAATACCAATGTTGACAACATCGGTGATTTGCTTGCCGGTGTAACCGGTCCACTCACCCGAACGCACAGCATCGGAGAACTCCTTCATGTGCTTGAGGACAGCATCCACCTCAGGGGCGGTGTTCTCGCCATCGACGGACATTGGCTTCAATGCACGGTTTCTCAATGCCACGTGGTACACAGCACGGTCCTCGGTGGAGTTGATCTTGGCACCGTTGAACATCTCGTCACGCAACTTCTCGACACCGGCCTGCTTGGCCAAGTCGATCAATTGGGCCTTGATTTCGTCGTTGATGATGTTCTTGGAGAAGTCAAACAAGATCTTGGACCCATCGTAGTTGGTGAAGGTGTCGGAGAACTTCTCGAATCTTTGGGCATCTGCAGAAAACTCGTCCTTAACCTTCAAGGTGCGGCCGACATTCTCGTAAGTGGCCTCGAGCTTTTTCCAAGCAGGCAATTCGGACGACAAGTTGAAAGTGGATTGACTGGACATGATCAATTGAGTTGTGGCGGTGTGATTCTTGATATGGGTGGTGTTTTGGTTTCAGTTATCAGAAGAAGAATAGCACTGATGGATCAAATAATGGGTTGGGGGTTTCTAATTTTTTCTTCTTATTACGAATCCGGCGCACTCTCGCCCTAAATATGCCGGTCGAGGCAGACAAGCGAGTCGCAGGAAATTCCGGGGCAATCGGATGCTGAGTGAGCACGGAGGTGCCAAGAATGGTAAAATGCAGAATGGTAGAATGCCACAGTGGACAGGCAAAACAATAGCCCCTTTTTTGAATCTTTTTGAGGGGGGAAATTCCAGATCTCAAGGGGTCATGCTAAGGTATTATCACCTTTTTTGTCAAGGAAATGGAGTGGATTGTGCAATTTGCTATGCTTCTTCTTTGTTGCTAAATGGCCCGGGTTGTCTTAGAACGAGGCCGGAGATTGCTCGGGAATCCTGCACGTAGCAAACATGCGCTTAATTGGTAACTCTGACAAATGACAAATTCAGTATCCAGGGGGACATGCTATTCACTCCAGGGGAGGGGCAATGATGAAAACGAAGGGTAATCCATTTTCCGGGTTTTGCCAAAATTAGGGAGATACCCAAAAAATACTTTGGAATTTCAAGTTCACCTCAGATAATTTCTGAATAAATCAAGGCCAAACCTTTGCGACTCCCCAACGCTTTTTGGGCCATTCTCTTTTTCATGCTGTCACCTTCCAGGCCTGCGAAGGATTTCTAATTACTAAGGACCAACCGCCATAGCAAACTAAACGTAACCACCTTAGTCAGTGCATGACAAGAATCCCAACATGCGAAAATAAAAGCTCCAAAAAACTTTAAACATTTCAATAGATTTAAGTGAAAATGAACATGTTCGTCTTCCCCGATCTGGTCTTTCTGTCGTCATGGCAGAAATGTGGGCTTTGGCCCAAGCAAGGATCCGGGGAAAAATGTCAAGCACCAGAATGCGACAAGGCCCCAGACCTAGGCCCGGCCCCAGATCCCACGCGCCAAGCCAGACCCCAGGCTCCCCAGACTCGCGCGCTCGCGCAGTAAAATGTAAGTGACGCCAGAGAAGCGTGATATGCTCATTTGGGTTAAACTCCTTGAACTCCCAACACTGGAATATTCTAGAGGTTTGGGGATGTGAAAATGAAAGTATCAGAATCTTCAGAAATTCGCACATTTTGACATATTTTAACGTCTTTGCACGTGCTGTAACGGCATATCGTTTTCTTTCAGGCCGGGTCACAAAAGATGGCCCTGTTAACCACCAATTCAATAAACCTAGTCAAAGAATCTGCAAAAACAGTTGTGTTATCATGTCCATAAGCGGTTTTCAAAAACAATCTTTCCAACAATGGAATAAAGTTTCATAAAAGATCTAATCAATCTCAAGCTTTTTACAGCCGCCAGGGAAATGATAAACACCCCTTGATTTCCAATCTTCAGAAAAATGACTCTCCCAAAATGGCTCCCTTTACCTTTCGCGCCAGGTTGTATTGTTTTTTACAGCATGAGGGATCTCATAATTTTGGGCCCAATTTCGAGTCTGGAGCATTCCAAAACACGCGCTATGTTCTCGCGCGCAGCCTGGGAGGAAAAACTCACGGCATCGATCTCGAAATTAATACCAGCACCAACACCAACAAATAAAAACATCCCGGGCAAAATGACCCGTCTTATCTCGAAATGGGCCAGCGACGAGTCGCTAGTCTCTGCAGCCATTAATGAGGATAAAACCGTGAAAAAAACCGAGGAAAAACCGCCAGTTTCTCGCCCCGTCAAAACTAAATTGGTGTCGAAATGGGCCGATGCCCCAGACCCCGAACCAGAACAGCAGCAGTATGCTAAAAACACGCATAAGAAAGTGAATACCCAGCTTCCAACCCCACCTTCCTCCGCAGGATCAAATTCCAATCATGGGCGCCATGAGCGTGCGGGCCGTCGCAAATCCGAGGGAAGATCAGATCGTTCCGAACCCAGACCAAACCGTGGCCACGGACAAAATTCCGATTTGGGAGGTCATTCCAACGGACAAAGGAAGTCTTCCATGTCCGATTCGGGACATGTTTTGGCCAACAGACTTGGTAGCTTGGACGTTTCCGGTGACCACAAAGAAAGTAGTCTGAAGCCCAAGAATAGCCACGCTGGACGGGGGTCGAAGGGGTCAAGACATCCAGAAAAATACACCAACCATCGAGAACTGTTCTCGGATAGTGAGAGCGACGAAGAAAAACCAACAGGACAAATGTCTGATGCAGCGAAATCGTTTGCTCTGCGTCTCGGAGCACCAGCCAAAGACTCGGGCTCCTCTCGTAAACAAAACAAAGAGCCTTCGTCGCCTCACAAAACACAAGCGACGCGAAACGACAAGCAAAGTGCCCCACGTTCTTCTGGGGGAGCCCCTGTGACAAAACAGGATAAGGCACCGGCCGTGGCTTCAAAGTACATGACTCCTAAGCAGAAACGCGCATTGGAGGAGCAAGAAAAGAAGGCCAAGTTGGCCGAGGAACAAGCCATCAAGGACGCAAAGTTGAAGGCGGAGGTCCAGAGTTTGTTTGAGAAAATGACCGATAAAACCACCAGTTGGGCCGACTTCGAGGACGAAGACTAGGCAGTCCACAGCTGCCCTTCAAACAAGACACTTTAGGTGAAAGAAGATCGATTAAGATGAAAGACAATAATTCAAAAGGGTGGTGTGCTCAGAAAGACACCATGCTCGATACCTTGCAGAATTTCAGTGGTGCGGGTTTGCCTGTCAGAAGCTTCCAAATGAAGCCTAATAACCCACCAATAACCCCCATGACTCCATAATAAACCGCAAGAAGTTCACACATTTACCATATGGTCCACACCAAGGCATTTCACTCCTTAACAAATAATTCTTACAAAATAGGGGACGCTTCTCCAAGCTTTCCGGGCATTTCAACACGGAAACATGTGTACCTAGTGCTCGCTCTGGGCCCAGCTCATACGCACTGCGGAGAGTGTAGCAAGTGCTCCAACGAGGCCCTAATACATAAAGCCCAACCAGACCAAGATCACCCATAATAACAAAGTAAATTCATTAACCCATAATAACAAAATAAATGCATTGAAAATGAAATAAATTCATTGAGAATGGAAGATACTGCATGTTTGTTTCTAACCTTACTTCAATGTTTTTATTCTATCCCTTTTTTCTTCATTTTTACTCTTTCTCTTTCTCGTTCACCTCCGTTTTAGAATCTATTGTACCATTCTCACGGCCCTAGGGCCTAGACTGGACTTTCTCGGTTTGCTCTTCCACACAGGCAAGGCCCTGGCCCAATCTTTTCATCCCTGGAAATACTCTACGCCTTTTTTTCCAGGCTGTACTATTTTTTCTTCTTTGGGTTGTGGAATTACAATATTTAGAATCCAAAGATCTGAAAAGCAAAATTCTGGTGGGCTCCAAGTTTGATTCCCTGTAAAGTCTCTTCCCTATGTTCACCTTTTTGGGCCACCGGGCCTACCCCAGATTTGCTGGGCCCGCACTCCGCAGACTTCCTATGATGGTCCGAGTAAGAGCACCTAGCTGCAGATATTTCAACACACAAGCCCGAAAATTCGGATATGATGGCCGGATTCGGCAGAGAATCATCCATGAAATCACCACCAACCCTGGGATTTTGCATAATGGTGGTGCTTCGGTGCACACTCGCCGTATGAGTTGGGGCCGCAAACTGTTGGTTTTGGTGTCGTGTTATGGCGTAATAATGGGGATTTATTTGGCCCAACAAACCTATCAAGTGTACACACAGGAAGAAGAGACTTCCGAGAACAGAATGGTGTTTTTCCCGGTATTTTTGGGGCTCAATTGGCCATACCAGCGCCGTTTTAAGTTTCCTCAGTACCTCGAGTACTTGGACCCCGAGCATCTGGCGGTTTTGGCCGAGGGGCACGAGGATATGGACGCTATTCGGCTGGAATATGTGGAGAGGCAGGTTCTTGACTGTCTTTTCCGGCTGATTGTGGTCAGGGAAACATTTAAGCTCCCTATTAGTGTAAAGGCACCAGCAGCTGAAGACCCCGATGATTTCCATGTATGGATCGAACCACGTTATGTGACGTTGCACGGGCCTTTATTCAGTATTGGAAAATCACAAGGGCGGCTAAATTTTGCGCTCAACTGGCGCATAAAGCTGGTGGATTGGGCCTCGGACATCAACGAGTTCTTCTCCGACTTGTCCTCGCAATTCCAAAGCCTTGCGGGCTCTGAGGCACAACGAAACACTCATGATAAGGCCAGTGGACGGGTCCACCAAGCTAATCAAGACAAAGACGGTGATTTTAGGGCGTGTGACGCTTTCCTGTCGAAGAAACACCCCTATAATATCGCATTTCTGGGAAAACTCGATGTGACTGATCTCAGTAAGCAGCACGCGGGCACAGTCTGCTACACGGGGGTAATTGATGACTCGCATCTTGCTCTTAGTGGGGGCGTACGGATTGTGACGTTAACTTTGGAAGTATCCGAATACGGCAAGTCCAATACTCTCTACAAGCTCAAGTGATTGGATGGGGTGGGATATGGTTAGTGAAATCACGTTTTCGTTATCGTTGCTATTCCAAGGGATACCTTCTTCTTTCTATTTTCACTTGCTGGGTTATGAAGGGTAGCTTATCTGTTGTTAGGGGCCTCCATGCCAGGGTGTTATCTGATGTGATGAAAATTATTACAAGGGAAATGGTGAAATTTATATTCTCAGCGGAATGTTTTTGTCTGTGTTAAAATTAGGTTGGTTCCTAACTACTAACAAATGGGTGTGTCTAAGTGTGGAGATATCTGGTACTACCCTGGGATAATACTCTGGGATAATACTACCCCACAATTTAAGGCAAGACGCTAGGAGAAGATTTTTCTAAAGGTCGGTGTATTTCCATGTCATCCAGAACTTCATCAACATCGAAAAAAATGCCCACCAACAGACATCTTACAAGTGAATACCCCGGATGTCTCTATTATGAGGTATTCACAAGGTGTGTTGCAGTATACTAATTACCATCGAAAAAAGATTGTTCATGAGGAAAATCACTTGATCCACCCTACTCCCTCCACGCCTCATCTGAATTCCACGAAATTCTTCCATCCCAAAATTATCCTACTAAAACCATTCCCAAAAATCTCCAAACATTCCCCAATATTCCCGAACATTCCAATAACCTTAACAATCCAACAATCAATATGATACCAAGAACTTACTCAAGTGCGCACTGCGTGGGCCGGAGACTGGTCCACCTACGAAAACACCGCGCCAGGCCAAAAAGGCACATCCATTCAGACCAGAGTGCGCACAACATATTGCAAAAACATATTATTCAAATCTTCCTCTTTGTGACCCTTCTTTGTACTCTGAGATGACGATATTTTATCCCCTCCAAACCAGCTCCTTTTTGTCCGCCCTCTTACCCCACCCCACCCCACCATCTCATCCCATCCTGACACTTATCAGATCACCCACCCCCACTCGGGCCCAATCCGCGGCCCCGCGTTGCGCCTGCACCCAACTCGGTTTCTTATCTGAAAATCCCAGGGTCCGGCACTTCCGCGGAACTCCCCGATGGAGCGGAATTGTTCACCACAATTTTCCATCCAGTAGTATTGGCTATATAAGAAACCACCCAAAAAAATGCTTCGAAGAGACTCGGGAGCACATTTGGCCCATCTGGCCCATCTGGCTCACCTGAATGCTTTACGAAGATCGTCTGAAGAAACTGAAGAAACTCCTGCTGCAAAAAGAAGATCCAGCCTGGTGAATCATCAACGGGCCCTAAAAGCCTGTGAGGCATGTCGCAAGGCCAAAACAAAATGTTTCAAAACTTCCGGTTTGGCCGTCAGATGCGTCCGCTGTACCAGCTCCAAGCTTGTGTGTCTGTTGGAAACTGAATATAAACGATATAACCCGGATGTTAACCTTGTGGATGGAGTTCCAGAACATTTGATTGACTCGCATACGGAAACCGCGTCGTTTCCTGTCCACTTCATCCCGAAACCCGAACAGGTGGCTCTGAACAAGGTTTCTGATGGAAATAACAGTGATAAACTCGATGCCATTTACCGAGGGGTGTCTGATATCTTGTATCTCATGAAATCCCAACAAGCTGCCCAAGGCCAACCACCTTTGGTGAACAACGACGTCAAGCTCCTATTGGACGCGGCCAACTCGATGAAAAAGAAGTCCGAGCCGTTCATTCCGCCTGTTCTAGCGGACCCACACCCCCAAGACCCGTTGAGCGTGTTCCCTGGTGGAATTTCCCGTTTTGGGTTCCCGTCCTCTAATGTTTCTCAGTATCCAGCACTAGACCATGGAGCTCTCGATAAACTCCGCAACGACACCTCGGAGTCCTTCCAAAATGCCCAGGCCGATGCTGCGGTGTTCTCGTCGTCATCGCGTTCCTTCAAAATCTCCCCACTTAACGTTGTGGCGAAATCCATGGCCAACATACCGCGTCCCATAGCGAATTTGCTTAATCTCTCTACAATCAGTGATTCCGATGCAAACTTCCCACGAAAACCTCAGTATGACATAATCACATGTGGTGTGATCGCCGAGAACGAGGCCATTGCCCTCATGGACGATTTCAGAAGCAATTATGGCCGGTGGGTGCTGTTTCCTATCCACATCTCGACCAAAACTCTTGTTAGCCAAATCCGCCGCAAATCTTCTTTGTTGTTGAGCACGTGCTGCTCGTTGTCTTTGCGGTACCTGTTGAACGGCAAGCCAAGTCCTGGAGATATCGATAACCATCGCCGCAAGAAGGAAACGTACAAATCCGTGATCAAGCATCTCGTGGAAGATTTGAACAAATCGCTTCTAAAGTACGCAGCATACCAGAACTCCAAGGATTTAGGCGGGGACGTGGAATTTCTCCAGTCCATGGTCATCTTGTCCATCTACTCTTTATCGTTATCGTCGATTGTTTCAAACACTGTGGACCCCGAATCTCTCCTTGACGAAGATGCCAAGTTGCGCGATTTGAACTTGGACCCTTGGTATTTATCGGGCCTCGGCTTATCCACATTCATATCCAAATCCACCTTTGGTAATCTTTTTGATGCGGCATCCTCAAACCCGGATGGAAATGCGAAGTTATCTCCAACATACATCGCCATGTATGACGAGCTCACGCCCGACCATAGTCAACTATTGACGTTGCTAAGGATCTATAACCATTTGATCCTCATCCATCTAGTAAGCTGTGTGCTCAGTGGAAGAATGTGTATGGTTGATGAAATCAGATTGAATCACTGTACTTCCACATTGAGTCTACCCAGTGCCACTAATTTCGATGGTAGAATGGTGAGTGAAATTGGCATCTTGCTAATCACCTACAATTTCATCCAAATAAACTCGAATTTGGACTTGTCCAAAGGCACGACTCAACTAGAGGCCAGTTTACACTCGGTGGATGCAGATATAAAGGCATGGTACGAGCAATGGGAATATTTATTTGAACAACCAGCCCTTCAGTTTGGTCAGTTCTGCTACAACTTCTGCCACTTGCAAATAATGCATAACTATGTATTCCACAAGGCCCAAGCAAGCACGGGCGGTGGTATTTCCCAAAAGAACAACCCTGGAGAATTCTGTGAAGCGGATAATCTCAGCACACTTTTAAGGTATGCTACCCAGGAGGATTTATCCAAGATCCTTCTCCGGTCGTATAATTTGACGCATTTTGTGACCAAGGTCGACAACGACTCATACTTTGCATACTTGTCTGACCAGATTCATTTCTTTTTCTTCTACGGCGCCATGTCTTTGGTGATAGTCGTTAAATTCTTACAGGACCATAAAATGCTTTCTCTCTTGGGTGGATTATCACTCGAGAGTGATCCAAACCTGGGTGTTCGAACCTCGGAAGCTCCAAAGATGACGGCTGCTTTGAGTGTGGTGGACCTTCTTGTACAAAAGTTCGAGAGGGTGGCACAGAATAATCCAAATGATATCATCACCAAATACAAAACCAGTATAGGTGACTGCGTCAGTGCGCTATTTCCGGATATATAACATAATGAGTGGGGTGCGTTGGCAACATCAATAACACAAACGGTATCAATTCAAATGTCCTTTGAAGTTACCCTCCATGTAATCAATATGAACAAAGGCTCTTTCCACCATAGGCAACGTCTCAATGGCATACTGGAGAGCCTCGGCAATGTCGTGGGCATCCTTGAAACTGATATCGAAGTTCTCGGTGTCGAAAACAACATCGATTTCCACGGTGAGTTTGTCTCCCGCGTGGTACACCTTCAACGCAGTGATTTGTTTGATACACTCGGCAAATCTGTAAGCCAAGTAGAGCACCACCTTGTAGTCTTGGGGCTCAGCAACCGCACCGGTCAAGTTATCAATGTGTTCGAATGCAGTTTGGCCCCAACTGACTATAATGTATAAGGAAAGCATCAACGCACCAAGAGGATCAAACCACCAGATATCCAACAAGTGGCCTGCAGTTGGCACAATCAAAGAAATGGTGTTGAACATAATGTCGGTGACGGCATCTTGGGCCAATGCCTGGACAGAACTGGACTTGCTCATGGAACACCACCACCAACACCCAATCTTGGCGAAAATCGTCACAAGCATGATGCCAACCGCGTCCCATCCAATCTGGGCAGGGTGTTTATCGGGCGAACTGTCGAGAAACAATTTCTTGAAAGATTCAAGGCCAACTTGGAAAAAAGAGATGATGATAATCACCGAAAAGATCAAGATACCAAGAGGCTCTAGTTTGGTCCGTCCAATGGGGTAGGCGATTTGGATGCGGGAGTTTTTCGTGTTGGAGAGTCTGTTGGCAATGAAGATGATGAATGTGGAGAGGAAGTCGAGAATGGAGTCCACCAACGATGCCACCACCGAGAGCGAGTTTGTGAGGAGCGAAATGACGATTTTCCCAAGCATCAAGAGAAAGTTGATGAAAAAGTTCACCATGATGGCCAAGTGCACTTGGTACGACAGCTCCTCCTCGTCAAACCCCAAGAATTGCCCACCTTCACGGATATTTCCCGGTAAGTCGTTGATACGTGATTTGGAGTTACTTTTCTGCATGTCTGTGTCCTGGTATATCTCTTCAGGGAGCACACCAAGCCCGTCGTTGTTTCCGTGGGGGTTGGTGTATGTGGACAACATGTTCAAGTGCATCTTGCCGTAGTCTAAGAAGTGGTCGATTTCACTGAACCGTTGGATAAGCTCGTTCTGTTCCTCGTAGAATCTACGCACCTTTTTGTTCTTGGCCAGCGACAAGTCCTCGACAAAATACGCCTGCCAATCGGCCAAAGTGTCGTAGTGGCCAATCAACTTCTCTGGTCTGAGCACACTCAACACACTGGCACGTGTTTGTGGATCGTCCAAGTCACGGGACATTTCTAGGTCCGACACTGGACCTTCCGGCCCCAAGTTTATGGTGGAGTTCGACACGTCGAAGCTCGAATATGGATTCAGCACACTGAACTGCGAACCAAGGAGTCTCTGCAAAAGCGGTGGTTGTGCACTCTGCAGCGTGGTTGTCCCCTGGTGATAGTTTCTGTGTAAATCCAGCACTGAAAAAGATGACCGACGGATCTCTGCAGGCAGAAGTTGCTGGCGAAAAGACGAGTAATCTTGGGATTTTCTCGAAGGCCCCGGCCCGTCTTGCCGGGACAAAAGAGGCAGCGTCTCTGCCCTTGGCTGTGCAGCGTGGTTGTGGTGTTCAGCCGGAGGAGACGAAGAAGACTTGGTTTGCGTCATTTCAGAGGTTGGCCTGAGCTTATCGTGAATTATGGTGAATGAGACCAAAAAAAGACAAAGATGGGATTTTTGGGGGGGTGTAAAGACACAAACACAAATTGGCGAGATCAACGGCTCAGTGGGTATGCTGAAGCGGTGATATACACAAAATCGGGCAAATTTTGGGATGTTTTGACGGAGTAAATAGTGTGTGCAATTTTGCCCAGCTGATCGTCATCACATAGCCAAGAGGCACCTGTGAGTCTGGTTCCATGGGCCTGCATGGAGACCCTCGTCATCGTATGATACAGTATTTAATCAAATAATCTCCAGTCCAGATCCTCTGGGGAACTGATTCTGAGGGTATGTTAAATGGGAAAGACAAGAGCTGGGACTGTGGTTGGAGGGCAAATTCCTTTCGGTTTGGGTTGTGGCAGTTGCTGAAACGAAAAAAAAAATACATTTCTTCACTGAAAATCTTGACATATTCGTCCCTCCCGAAACAATTAGTTACTCATTGTCTGGCATACAGCGACTCAGCCGAAACCATTACTCACCCAACTCTGGCAACTGGAAGATTGATATAGTGGGCCTGCATATAACCTATCGTTTGCCCACGTGGTGGGGGTAGATATTATGGCACCCAAAGGGAAAAGTCGTCTTTTTTTTGTAATAATTGGGGTCCATTCGACTACGACAATGTATTTGTGTGTTATTAATGACAAGAATGCTCAGGAAAATTGCCTTTTGATGGACTGTTGTTCGGTGCTGATGCAATGTTCCTGTATGGTATGGTTCGGTGAAAACTTTTGTTCAAAATATAACAAAGCAATGCGCTACGGGAAAACATGCTCCAGATGCTCCAGAAAAAACTCCCAAAAAGGCAACCTATCGCAAGGGGGCACATTACTAAACCAGTAAGGGCCAACCGGGCCAAACTATATCGTAGTCAGTATATATGTTGTCCATGATGTTTAGTATAAATTGAGAAGTCGATGGAATTGATCATTGTAAAATCGATGGTTGCTGTTTTTAAAAGATCCAAGAAAATAATCAATCTGTTGCTGGGATTCCGTCTCGGATATGACTAAAAGTCATGTCTTGGCTCACCGGCTCGCTTCGCGTTGGTCCGATATGGCGCCATCTTTGGTCACGTGAGTATAGTGCCGTGCTGCAATAACTAATATATTCGCTACAGTTTCTTATAAATTGCTTTGGAGTTTATGAAGAATTCTGGTTCTGGTGAAAAAGAAAATACTGTTGAGTAACAGATTCCTGCGTGGCACAAAAATGGAAGGATCTCCCAAAATTTTGTACACTCAAATAGTATCGCTACAAGTCAGGAATCTTTTTGTTAGGTACATCATATCACTCAGCTAACTTATCACGTGGCTCGACCTGGT
>JAJMIV010000038.1:8567-19315 GCA_030563445.1 Metschnikowia gruessii
TTACACTACGAGGAGTCTCTCAGAGGTCTCCGGGAACTAGGCACTGACCATGGACCTTCTGAAGTTAATCAGGCCAGTTTACAGTTTCACGAAATCCAATCAAGGGAATCAGATGGAGAACGTGTTGGACCTAAGCAAGGCTCGTGGCCCGTTGCTGTCAATGGTGCGGTTGCTTCAACTGGTGCAACTACTGAAACTACTGCCTCTACTGATTCTGTTGAAACCACCAATTTCGCTGAAACTGCTGAAACTGCTGCTTCTGCTGATTCTGCTTTGGGCAAAAATTCACACCCGATCTCCCCAACTGTGGAGTGCACTGTGGACCAGTACCTTGATAATTTGGCGTGGTTCGACCAGTGGCATGAATTCAACCATAACCTATGATTTCTTGGGAAGCGCAAACTCGCGTGAAATTGGACCCTTTAATTCACCCAAAACATTATCTACTACCAAATGATACGAACTGGTGCTGGTTTTACGTGAGAATTACTTCCCACATTTAGGGTTATACCTATGCAGAGTACGAACTGATGCTGCGTCCCGCGCCTGTGTGAATATTCGAATATTTGGCCGTGGTTTTTTTCCCTGTTTTTTTTTTTTTTACAAAGATTCACTCGCACGGCCTATGTGCACTCCTAGGCGCATTTCGAATATTACTAACTAGATTGTGCGAGTTGTTTCAGAAAGATGTTGCTTCGAAATACTTTCCACATTTCGGGGAATGTTTCAGTTGCTATGAAATTATTCTTTGGCCCGGAAGTGTGTGAACCGCCAGCTGGTGATGCTAACCTGCTTGTCTGAGACTGACCCAACCAGTGATTACTAATTCTCCATGCGTGTCTGGTCGTAAAGATACGAAGGATGAATATTGGTGTGAAGGTGTGAATGTGAACATGTAAAGATGTGAAGGTGACCTTCAAATTTGCTAGGTAGACCGAGGTTTCGTCTCAAACACTCGATTGTGCATTACTCAAAATTGTATTTTACTTTTATTTCTTTGATAGGGCGTTGGAATACTCTTTCGCCCCTCTTTTATAGGGCCCGTTTTAATAGATTGCTACTGCCCAACTAAAACAAGAGTGTGGTTTGTAATTCAGACTGGATTCTAGGGATTTTGCTTTCGAATCTTGCTTTCTAATTTGCCGAATTTTGTCTCGACCAAGAATTGATTTGCTGCCCATTGTACAGCAATATAGCTTATTTCAAGATAAACAACCACGCGTAATTCCCTGTTCCAGCATAAACTTCCCGTAGGCGCGCGGGGGTAATAATTAATCCGGGATTTGCTATTCTTTGCCGTTTCTGCAGCACCCGCCGGATTATCCACCCACCGGATTATCCCCCGGATCGCCATAGACTCGGGGCCATGGCGTCTACCCCACTCGAAAGGCCGCATTCTGAGGCCTTTGCCACGCTCCAACGTGTTCCCAGAAACACGCCCACCCACTCTAGTGGAGAACGCGTCCGGCTTAGTCCGAGATTCCCCACTCGATGTGTTCGACGTGCATACAGCGCGGTGCCGGAAAAACTTTCTCATGCACCCCCACCAAAACAGACGAAGAATCACACGCGCATACGCCGTTCGGTATTTGCTTTTGCTTTTGCGGTTCCCGAATTTCATCGCTGCCTGATGCCCTCCCACATGGTGATTTTCTGGTACCATTTAGGCCATTCGCAGTTTCACCCCTAATGTTTTATAATTATTGTAATATTTAATCCGTTACTGTTTGCGTGGCGTTTTTCCCGCCCAGGTGATACCCCGACCTTCTGTTTTACCTCGTGCGTTTCTTTTTCTGGTCTTGCCCGATCTCTTGCCCACGCTCCAGCTTTTCCCCACGGGATAAACGAGTTCCCCGGGGCGCATCCGGAATCCCGGCCACACACGCTCCGGTTTCGCGGTGTCAAAAAGTCTGGGCCCTTTTTTGAGGATTTGTTACTAATACAAAAAAGGAACACCATCACATTTAGAACACATTTAGAATACATTTAGAATGCAGTAACTAGGGCATTGTTTAGGGGCCCGTTTCAGGCGGTGCAATAATCCATAATCCCTGACATAGCCACATATTCACATAGCCACATATTCACGTATTTACATATTTACATATTTACACATTCACTTATTCACAGTCACATAGTCACATAGCCTCTTTGGGCCGTTCTACCGTACTGCATTGCCAATATGTTGTCTAAATGTTCTGTATTTGTTCTGTATTTGCTGTGTATTTACTGTGCATTTGCTGAATTTTATTTTACTATTTGTATTTTTAATCTTTTCAAGGTTCACGTCATCCTTCGCAACGTAATTCCTCCACTTCATCAACTTTTTCACTGTATTTTTTTTTTTTGCCCAAGCTGTTCCAGTGGGCCCACGTCATATAAGATAGCGGATCCGCGGGGCCCCAGTTGAGAAATACTTGAGAATACTTGTACATATTTGAGAAATAAATACCCGAGAATCTGAGACGTGAGAATCTGAGACGTGAGAAATATTGCACCTGCGAAATATTGGCCTGCGAAATACGCGAGAACACCCTCGGTTGCTCATTCCAACACCTTTTCTTTACCTGTTTATCACTTCACACCAATTACTTTATCTACTCCGGGCGGTTCCACTGTCGCAAAAAAATCGCCTGGTTCTCTTTGGCCACTTTATCATAAAACACTCCTCACAGAAAAATACACTGTGAAGGGGTGAATACACTAGGCAAGGATTCTACCTTTTTTCAGAAAGGTCCACCCTTGTCACAAACAGATCCAGACATTAGCCTGGCACTCCGTCGATAAAAAATACCTCGGCGGCTAATCGGTACTTTGTACTCAGTTCCAAAACACAAAACCACCGACACCCCTAACGCCTACAATGTCTAGCGTACAACTGCCCGAGCGGAAGCCTAAGGACGACCGGCCCTACAAATGTACCATGTGCGATAAAGCGTTCCACCGCCTCGAGCACCAGACAAGGCATATCCGCACGCACACGGGAGAAAAACCCCACCGGTGCACGTTTCCCGGGTGCACAAAGCGGTTTTCCCGCCTGGACGAGTTGACCCGCCACTTGCGCATCCACAATAATCCCTCCTCGCGCAAAAGGGGCGCCCGCCTAGACGACGGCTCCCTCGAGCTGCCCTACGCCATGCTGCCCATGCTGTCCATGCCCGTAACCGCCATCCCCGTGACTTTCGACGGCAATGGCGCCCCTCATTACTATACGGGCCAGGGGTATCCGGTATACGTAGTTCAGCACGGTCCGGGGGGACTTATGGCGCCCGGACAAACCATAGCCATCCCGGTGCAGCAAGCACAGGCACCCCAGGCGACACCGCAAGGCCAGGTGTTCACGGCGGCCGTTCCTGCGGGCCAGAACATGGCCAACATGAATAATATCAATAATGTGGGTGGCATGGGCGGCATGGCGGCGCTTTCTACTGTGCAAAGCGTGCCAAACTTCCAGCATCCGCAAGGCCCCTTTCTCCATGCTGTGCAGAGCGTTCAGAACATCCCACAAATGCATAATAACAGTAACGGTAATGGTAATGGCACTCAACGTCTTCCTCCACAGCAGGGCCTTCATAACGTGCAAAGCGTGCCCAACTTCCGCAATCTCCATGCGGCCCAGGCCCCTCCACTGGCCCCTGTGGCGCCTTTCTCCCGCCAACAAGGACCGGCGGTGTTTTCGCTTCCTTCTTCGCCAACAGGCGCACACCACCCGGCACATGCCTCGTCACATGCCTCGCAGCTTCAAGCCCAACATGGCAGCTCCGAGAAGGCGCCTTTCCACTTTAATTTCACGCCTCGTAGTAATATAGGCCGGGCCACGTCGTCCGAAAGACTTGGGCCTCAGTCACATGGATCCTTGGGTCAAAACGGGCAACATACACAGCACGGACAACTTGGACAACATTCAAACGGACAACATGGATACGCCACGGACGAGCGCAACCTTCACAAGTCGCAGAGCCAGACTTCCATTGCATCGAACCACAGCCAGGTGTTTTCCCACGCAAACGGCCCTTCCACCGACCACTCATCGGCGCAGTCACTCACCAACTCGCCCGAAGCACATGCCGTGCGCAATGTTGCGCCGTCCTTCTCCAATCTCCATGACTACTTTCAGAAACGGGCGCCTTCTTCGGGGTCTGTACACAAGCTTAAACTGAGCCTGTCGAGCGGCTCACTCACGTCGCTCCATTCTCTATCACAACTCCAAAGAATGACGCCGCTCAAATCGGCAAACTCTCAGACAAGCGTGCCGCGGCAGGCCTCGCTGAGCCAGCTCAACTTGGAGTTTGTTCAGCCCGCGAAGAAGTCCCGTCCAAACTCGCCCACTCAGTCTTCAGTGAATCTATATACAACGGCGCCCGTACAAGGCCTGGACCAGCCGGGCAACCTGGCGTCGCCTTCACGTAGTACTCTTTTGCAGCCGCCAAGTCGAGAAACTGCGTCCTTCATCATCTCGCCCAACGAAACACCGTTGCAGACGCCGTCGCATTCGCCGCCATTGCAGCCACAGGTGACCAGTGAGAAGGGCATTAATTCATTCCACCTAATAAGTAAGTTGGAGACGCAAAAGTCGATATTCGAGCAGCAGGACGAGAGCATTGCCGTCAACGGCACCGTGCTTCCGCCGATCCGGTCGGTGTTCAGCTTTGGCCAGGCGGGCGAGGCCAAGCCGTTGCAGGCTCTGAGAAGAGAATAATGGCCATTGCACGTGCTTTTGTTGAGCAATTATAGAGTGTTTTAATGGCTGTTTATTAGGTTAGGTGTTGGGTATACTTTGAATATTAATTGGGACTAGGCTGGGTATTGTAGGCTACCGTGGGTTTACTAGGGATTGCTTTTTGGCGTGTGAACACATAGAATGACAAAAGAGATATTCCTGAAACATGGGGAAGTTAGCTTTGTAAAGATGATCATGTCATATGATTATCATATTAAAATATGACCATAAACATGAGTATCTAATCCATGAGCCGCGTATGAAGGTAATGATTCAATGTCAGATAGAACATTCAAAACAAATCAGAAATAGAAAAAGACCAACACGAGATAGAATTGGAAATACCAACCGTTTCGACAACACTCCGCGAGTAATGTGTTGCTGTTAGAAATATACAAGTGTTTATGATACTGTTTAAGGCGGCACCCGAAAGCTAATTTCATCAATCCACATTGTGTATATGCACTCCTATAGTTCACTGTCCAGTCCAAGGCGGGCCGGCCACTTCGCCGGTCAAGTCTTATCGCCTATGACTGAATGAGGCAGGCTCGTAGTGTTAGAGAATAAAGATACATGCAATAAACACAATAAATGATAACACTACAACATGATAGCATGATAACCCAATATGACTATTATAGCATCGCACTTAGAGAAAGCACCCAAGCGGTTGCCATGAACAGTATTCATTTTCTTGAATAAACTTTTTTTTTATTTTAACTTTTTTGGTTGTCCTCCGTAGTGTAGTGCTGCTCTGCCTGCCCATAAGCCGTGGGTGGCATGCTGAGCACTGGGCGCGGAGCCGGATTGTTGCTTGCGGCTCTGGCCCGGAAATGGCCAGTGGCCAGGAAACGTCATTCGACAGCAATTCAGAATGGGGTAAGAAAAAAGTTCAGTTTTTTTTTGTTGTGTGTGTTGGAGAGCCCATGAATATTTACAACAAGTTTTAAAAATTGCCAGAAAAGGGGTAAATCCTAGAGTTCCGTTGGTGTAATCATCTCTGGGGATGCTCGTTCACCAGGCCCGGTGGAGTTGCGCTTCTTCCACCGCCTGCCACCTTCAGAAACAGTATGAGCCGAGCCAGCATCTGAAACAAAAGAAAAGTGTAAAGATTAAAATAAGACAATAAAAGAAACATTAAGACATTAAAAAGAAAGATTAAAATAAGACATTAAATTAAGACATTAAAATAAGACATTAAAATAAGATATTACAATTGAAGGATTACAATTGAAGGATTACAAATGAAAGATTACAAAGTCAACAGCAAAACAAGGCAATGGGCATACCCGCAACGGAAGGCTTCAGACCAGTCGGTAATATCAAGAACCAGAATATTTCCGTTATTTATAATCTTTTTTTGTTGAATTTTCTCTTTCTTTGGAGGTGTGTGATTCCACTCTGGTTAGCAATGATTTAATGGCTTTTCCATAGTGTGAAACACCTTTTTGCCCCGTTTTCTCGTGGTGTGGAAACAATTTCGGTTACTGTTAGGTACCCAAGTAGCAATGGTGGCCTTGTTGCTCGCGGGGCCGTCTCGCGGGCCCCATTACGAAAAAGTGAAAATGGAACTAAGAAAATTCCTCTACTGGACGCAGCTTGCTAAGTGCCGGCGTGGATGGGTGCCTGGAGAATTTCTTTTTCTTCTTCTTTGGTGTTATTCAATTGCATAAAAAAAAAATCTAGTTAACCTGACCAGAAATATCACCAAAGTGGGTGACAAGCAGTTCCAGATTTTTGGTCCCCGAGTTTCCCGAATCAGGTGGGAAAAGAAGGGTGAAAAGAAGGGGGAAAAAGAAAGAAAAGAAAGAAAAAAAAATACTCACTTTGATTCCTCGTTCACTCGTACTCGTACTATTGTACAACTCCTATGTTGTCGGATTTATACCTTCAGGCAATGTCTGCAATGTGCATCCACCAGCTGGGAATGACTCGCATGTAAACTCCAAGCATGAAAAAAAAATGTAAAAATTTTTTGAAAATCTGAAAAACTCGCCAAAAAACTCCCACATGACTGAGAATTTTTCAGGATGAGCCGCCTACATTGTCTATGTGCAGTGCACCATGAAGTACGCCATGGACAAGACAAGATTGGCGGCATACATGCAAACCATGTGTGTTGATAAGGCTGAAACTATTACCAAAAAAAAACAGTTTCAACTTTTCAACTTTTCAAATATTCAACTTTTCAAATATTTATTTTTTCAAATCTTCAACTTTTTCTTAAGTTAAACTCAAACTTTCCAAAAAACTTGCTTTCAACCCCCGCAGTTTCAAAATCCTATGACTCCATAGTAAGGCCCCCTCTTTGTCTGAACATTTCCCCATGCTCGCTATGGACCCCTTTGGGACTCCAGTGGGCAATTTCCGTCGCAGAAGTACGAAGTCTCGCCCTCAGCCCACGCAGTCATTTTTTTTTTTTTTTTTTCGGGTTTTTTACTATAATTCTCAGTATATTCCTGTGTATTCATTTTTCGTTCTCACTTTTTTTTTCTGACCGTCCAGACTTAAAAAGAAAAATTTCACAAGGAAGTGTCTTTTTTTTTCACACCCCAAAAAAAAAACACACATCTTTTGATCTTTTGCCAGCCACACGGAATCGAGCTTTTCATTAAGACTTCGTCCTGTGCTGCCTGAGAACCCGAGTGCCTCGTGCTACTTCCTCGGCTCAAATTTCAAATCCACTTACCGTTCTTTTTCCGGTTGTCTCACTTTTCTGCTGGTTTAGGTGCTTTCACTAGTACCCTTAACCTTGCCCTTGTCCTTAATCTTTGGCCCATCTGTGTCCCAAAGACAAGACGAAAACAAAAACAACGGAAATAAACAAACACGAAAAGAAGCACAAAAAGAAGTGACGAAATACTTAACCGCTGACCCTTCACGCGTGAGTATCGTTTTTTTCTCCCTTGTGTTTTCCCCTCGCCAATGTACCTGACATACTACCCCATTGGCACGTCTGGCCACCGCGCGTCTGCGCTGGCTGGGTATCTTCCATACCCAAACTACGCCACACCTATCTATGGCAACCCCGGACCATTCCAACTCCCGTTCCCGCCTCCAGCTCCCCATTACTTGCAACCACCAATTTACCCATATGTGCCTGAGCCTCAGGGCCATGTCCAGAACCACGCTCCTGCTCCTGCACCTGCTGCTTCGTCTTCAGGCGGCATCAGTGCTGTTTTGGACTACGACCCGGCCACCATGGCTGCGTTCATTTGCTGGTGTAGTTTTGGTATGCTAGGCCAGAGCCGGACCCCGTCCAAGGAGTTCGAGGCGTCGTTTGTGGCCATTTTGCATGCCACCCGCTTGCCAAAGTCCACCATCATCATTGCCCTTGAGTACATCAACCAGAGGTACTCCAGTGGCCCTAGCGTCAGCTTGCAGGATCTGGACATGTTTGTCAAGATCGTGGTTGCTCTCGTGTTGGCCAACAAATTCAATGATGACAACACCTTCACCAACAAATCCTGGTGTGGTGCCAGTGGTGTCAAGATCGAAGTTCTCAACTCGATGGAGAAGGCGTGGTTGGCTGCGGTCAACTGGAACTTGAATGTAGTCAAGTTTCAACTGAATATCGAGACTTTGGAGGAGTGTTGGGGCTCGTGGGTGCAAAAACAAGCTCTGCGCCCGTGGAGCCCCGGCTTCCAAAGCTCTACTTACAGTCCTCACTACTACCATCAAGCGCCATCGTCGGCCATGCCCCAAGACTCGTACGGTAACTTTTCTTCCGTTCCCTCGTCTCCAGTGTATGAGTCCACGAGATCCTCGTCGCTCTATGGACACTCGTCGCCCGTGGCTGCGTCTCCAATCAAGTTTTCTCAGGACTGGAACGCTGCGCCGGCACAAAACTTCCATTACAACCTGCGCCAGAGCCCCTATGCTCCGTACCCACAACAGCCGTCGATCTGGGCGTACGCTCCCTCCGCTTATGCGTCGGGCCCGCCACGCATGGACTCCATGTACAACGGTTTCTCGAACCCGTACTACAACTGTTTGGCCACCTACTAGAAAGAAAAGTCTTTGGTTTCTGCTGTGCTCTTTTCACCATGCTCTTATGTTGAAAGCGTACAGCTAAGCCCCTGGCGTTTTCTTGTTCCCTTTTTTTATCCACCTCGTTGTTCCAAAACAAGATGTTTTTAATGTTGCTTTTCCCTTATATTTACTCGTTGGCTTCGACTGTGAAATCGTCCCAGCGTTTAAACTTCAAAATGTTCCCGATTTTTTTAGTTTTTTTTTTGAATTTTTTTTTAAAAAGCTTTCCTTAGTGTCTGGTTCTTTTAGAGATACAATACAAATCAGCCTATTGCATAATGGTCCCTACTTCTTTGTATTTCCTTACTTTAACATGGCCCTAGTGGCTTTTTTAGGTGGAAAGTGGCTTCTACCACATCTATTCCTCGTCGTCTCCCTTGTCTTCGAACTCCTCGTCGTCCTCGTCGTCGTCATCTGGGAGTGGCGCTTCCTCGTTAGCCTTCTTGTAGTCAATCTTCTTACCTCTGGTTCTTCTGCCGCCAGCAATGATGTTGGACGCGTCCACTCCGCCCAAGTTGTCGTCTTCATCGTCTTCTTCGTCGTTTTCTTCTCCTAATTTAGCGTCCTTGTCGTCGTCGTCTCCATCCTCCGACTCGGGGTCTTCCTTTGGAGCGTCGTCGTATTGGCGTCTTCTTCTCTTTCTTCCCAGCTCCTGCTTCTTTTCCTCGAGTCTGTCTACGCGGTTTTTCACCAGTCCCAATGCCTGGATCACTTCTGGGTCCACCTCGCCCTTAGGGGCCGATTCGCCCTTTTCGGTCTCTGCAACTTCGGTCTTTGCGGACTCGGTCGCAGTTTCAGTTGCAGTTTCGGTTTCTGGTACACTGACAGGCTCGGTGGCTTGTTCAATTGTGTCGGTTTTGGTTGCTTCGTTGTCTCCAGCCATTGTTAGTATGGAATGTGTTTTTGGTTCAGTTGGTTTCCTAAAAAGAATTTGTTTAGAAAGAATCTATTGGTTTTGTTTTGTTTTGTCTTCGATTATGTTTCGTTTCTGCTTTTGTTGTTGCTTTCTTTTCCTTTTCAATATCAAGATTGGGAAAAAAATTCAAACTATGTGTGCAATTGTTTGGTAAGTGCCGAGAACAATAGTAGGTGTAGTGGCTATATGCTAAGTGCGAGGAAATGGGCCTGGCTTTATGTGTGGAGCGCGGTCGGGACCATTCACATTCATGCGCGCACACGAAAGTTGCTTGCCAGGGCCCCAGGCGTTGGCTTCGGGTTCCACACTTTTGCTCCAGTCGGGGATAAACTCTGGGGTAGAAATAAAATCAGTAATAGTTAAATGTATTTTTTTTTGGTTCTGTGTTTGGGTTTACGCTTTGATGAACTTCAAAAATTGGAGGGGATCCGGAATTTTCATGTTTGTACTATTGAAGTTTGTTGTCTCCACGCACTGTTGTGGTGATCACCTTTTCTAGTGAGTTCTGCTATTCTGTTCAGCTAGGAGAGGCGTGGGGAGAATGTAGGTCACAGATGTTTCTTTGAGCTACCAAAAAAATTCCAAAAAAAATTCATGGTTCTGGGTTAGAAAAGGTACTTGTGATGTTTTCGTCAACTTTTTTTTCTTGGATTTCACTTTTCTTATTTTTTACGGGTGTTTGTAAGTATTGGTTTATGGGTGTTAGCGCATTCAAAATGTGGTACGCACTTTTCCGTACTCAGAACTAAATGAAAACTGGTTAACAAGTGAAACTGCAAGAGTGAACAACCAAAAATCGAAAAACTAGAGTTTGAAACGGAAAGTGGGAAGAGAAGAAATTTCACAAGACAATTTTACTTGTAACCCATTCACACTAAGAATTGAAGTATACAACATATCTTCACAAGTCATACTGTTCATGTGTCCTAATTAACTAAGTGTGGCCTGTACCACCCGGGTAGGTAATATTCGAAAGTCACCCCATATTCAAAGTGATGAAGTGATAAATGGATGATATGTTTTATTAATATAAAATGCTAGTTTTAATTTCTGAAGAGTTTTAATATCAATGGTGAGCTC